>JABAYD010043834.1:0-12643 GCA_014822095.1 Diplotaxis tenuifolia | reverse complement strand
ATTTGCAGATGAAACACAAAATCAAAATCTTGGAAGTATACATGAAGACCATATGCTTGTCGTCTTTTTAAATCGTCCAAGCCCTCATTCTCAATATGTTTAAGCACATTGATGATGAGAGAAAATAACTCAATCAAACGCAACAAAGTTCTGTAATGAGAACCCTAACGTGTCTGCTCTGGTCTCTGAATAGCAACCTCTTGATTCAACCCTTTTCCTGTGTTGATTTTACCATCCAGAATATCTTCCTCAATCATTTTTCTGTGATCTTCTCGAATGTGAAACTTTCTCTTACATGAAGCTACAACCACATTCAACAATAGAGAAATCATATCAAAGAATCCTCCAACCTTAAAATTCTTTTTTGCAACAGCCACAACAACCAATTAAAGTTGATGAGCAAACAATGGACATAATAAGCTGAGGTGTTTTCCCATTAAATCAGTGACCTTAGTCCATTGTATTCACCTTTCATATTACTTGCATCATCGTAACCTTGTCCTCTCAACTTTTTATGCTCAACCCAAGCTTAGCAAACAAAGAATCAATAGCAGATTTCAGACATGCTGAAGATGTCTCAGCCACATGTATAATGCTAAGAATCTTTCTTTGAGAATCCCACTTTTATCAACAAACCGAAATACTACTGCCATTTGTTCTTTATCAGAAACATCAGCAGATTCATCAATCAACAAACCAAAAACGTCATGATCAATTTCTTCGATAATAGATTTGATTACCTCTTCCGCAAAGCAATGCACAATATCTTTCTGAATCTTCGAAGAGACCATCTGATTATTTCCTGGAGCATTTTGTAAGACAACCTTACTCACAACTTCGTTTTGTTCAAAAGTGTATTTCAGAAGCTCCATAAAGTTTCCTTTATTAGCAGATGTTTCTGACTCATTATGACCACAAAAGGAAGACCTTGTCGCAACAAATATCTAGAAACATCAAATTAAGCATTTAACCGAATCCGATATTCATTCTTGGTAATATCATCCTGCTTATGCAAAGCATGCTTAATAGAATGACCTTGCCTCATCAAGTTTTCACATTTCATAACTGCATTATTATGAAAGCTATTAGCTTGTCCCACATGCTCTGCAAGCCCAGTGAACTTATGCTAGCTAGAAAAACCTTTGTTAGCCCATGCATCAGTTTTTCCACATTTTCCATTAGTATCTCTAAACAAGTAACAACATAGACAATACGCAGCGTCTTTCTTAACACTATATTCTAACCAGTTCTTATACTGATCAAACCAAGCAGGATTAAATCGCCTCATTACACCTGATATCATTTTTTGTTTAAAGATATGACCACGAGGTTGACAAGGACCTCTAATCAAATATCTACGAATGATCTCATCTCTTTGATTTAAAGGGTAATCAAGTATTTTTCCTGATCAGCATGATCCCATGGTAAATCATCTAAATCACATGATGGTAAAAAAATCACAAGATGGTAAATCAGAAGATGGGGCTGGTAAATCACAAGATGGGGATGGCTCCTTTCTTTTTAAACTCAGAAACTTTTCCGTTGATTTTGCTGAAAAATATAAAATATAATATTAAAAAGCCTAATAAAATACATAGAAAAAAATCAGACAACTATTATTTTCTCATCTCTAGACTAAAGAACAAAAAAAAATCCAGTTAGGTTTGTTAAAAAATTACAATTAGGTAATCTAAATTGTTGTAACAAACATAATTGATATAAAGTAAGTAGAGACAATAACATAAAATCTTAATTGTAAAATATGAATTTACATAGAAATTAGAATGCACGTTAGATTTAGAAAAGAGAAGAGAAGAAAGTTGAAAAGACAATAAAAAAATCTATTCTAGAAACAGAGAAAAAAATTAGATTAAATATGTTAAAAGTGTTTAGTAAATAATTTTTTTTTAAATTTTCCTTTTTCTAATTATTGGACCCATGGACATATATATTGGACTTTAGTTTGTGAGTCCAAACATTTTTTCTGTGGGTTTAAAGAATGAAAAATTAGTAGATTCAATTTCTTTTATTCATGATACTAATAAATAATTTTTTTTGGTGGGTTCAACTGACCTCACCATCTGCAATGTGGTCCGCCCTTGGGACCATCGGTCTGATTCATCGGTTGGTTCTAACTTCCACAGGACTGTCAACATTATTACAGGGGCATTAATGATATGACTGTTAGACATTTACATGCTAGATCAATGTTTGTTTATTTTATTTTATTTTTGCAAGATTTTTATTACCAAGTCAAGATATACTCTATAATATCAACAAAACACAAGCAATTTAATATAAAACATGCAAAGACGATAATGCTACATTACCGAAGAAAGAAAGAAAAAGAGATTATTTGTGTTGTATTTGGCCGACAACCTAATAAGCTCCACTGCCGTTAATATGTATCCACCCATGGTTCCTTTGGTTCTCATTCACTATTTATCTATCTTGTTACATTATGGTGTAATACCATCACATGACGCATATAAAAGGATGGACCATGGTATAGTGAAATTAAACATTCGATTCAGCCTCCAATACTTAATTTGAAGTGATTAACATGTATTATTTGGTTTTCAAATTGATTAAGAAAAATATTGATCATTAGCATTCTATCCTCGGCTGTTTTAAGTCCAATAAATCTTAGACTTGGTATTGCGCACATGTTACCGTTAATGCATTATTTTCACATTTATATAAAACGATTTTACTTTAAATCCATAAGAAGCTTGTACGTTCAATCGACTCGTGAATTGCAACCGTTAGAAAACTTTGATCAAAATGTGTTCTCTTAATTCATTCGTCCAAAAAATTTAGGTGAGATAAGAATGTCAGAACAGCCTGTGCCAACTCTATACGAGTGCTGAAAGTGCAGTAGTACATGGTCCATTATTTTTAAGAGCCCATAATATATGTGGGAACTGAACTGAAGTTCCCACTGTCGATTTCCATAAATAAAGAAATGTTAAGTTAACTTAATTTTTCCAGAGATCCCGGATATCTGCTAAACCACGCGCGTCAAGCAATCAGAGCACGCAGATAAAACAAATAAATATAAGAAATCGAGAAAAGACCAAAAGAAGTCTTGTTCCGAATTTCGTGTGTGAGTGTTTACAACAAGGTAGAAGCCCTGGCTACGAGAGCTGTCAGCGAGATCCTTAGTTCTAATAACCTAAGACTGCAAAACCTAGTTGAGTCGCAGTTCGAATAACATAAACGGAAAGTTCCCTAATGCTCCAAGTGCTAAATTTGCTGTTGTGAAAGTCCTTTTTTTGCCTCTCGCCTAAGACTCCTTATATACTCCCTCCTAGATCGATTTATGCTTTTCCTCTTCTGCCCTTAAGCTATCATAGCTCGAAAATGGAGATATTCCATTTTTCCGATCTTCATGATTATCTTCGAAAACTTGATATTTATCGCGGAAAGTTGACATTTATCTGCAAAAGATTGACATTTATCTTGTCTTGTGAACCAAGCATAAACCGTCGTAGTGTTTATGGGTTTTAGTTAAAAATTCATAAGTGGGCTCCGAGCCGCGTTTTAGGTCTCTTTGGGTCGTCTTCGTCTCGAAACGTTTATTATGGTTTCTTCGATAAAATTGTACTTCTCGCGGTTTTTATCTAAAGTCTGACTGATGACTCCGATCAATAAGGAATAAGGAATGGTTAGTCATGGCTTACGGGAGATTGCAACAAAAAGTAGACGAGAATGAACGAAATTGTGTTGCAATGATGTTTTGGACAGTCCAACCACTACGTAGTGACCGAGCCATGTTCGTGCTCGGTCGCTACATAGCGACCGAGTTTTGGCTTGAACTCGGTCGCTACGTAGTGACCGAGCCGCGTACGTGTTTGGTTGCTACTTAGCGATCGAGCTTGGCTCGAGCTCGGTCGCTACGTAGCGACCGAGTTGTGTAGGAGCTCGATCACTATGTAAGGACCGACCTTGGCTTGAGCTCGGTCGCTACGTAGCGATCGAGCCGTGTATGTGCTCGATCGCTATGTGGCAACCGAACTTGGCTCGAGCTCGGTTGCTACGTAGCAACCAAGCCGTGAACGTGCTCAGCCGCTATGTAGCGTCCGAACTTGTCCGTTGCTTTCGGACAATCGGCGTTTAGCTTTTAGCGGTTCGATTGAAGCTTTTACGAATCTTATCGAAGAATGTTTCCGCAAGGATTCTTTTCAATGAATTACTTTTCCGAGAAATGTTCTTATCCATCGTTTAAGGACTTTTAGCCATTGATTCGGTTTTGACCCCAACAGTTAGCCCCATAGCTCGTTAGAACCATGAGCTTCTAGCGTGAGGTTCTAGCGAGTGGTTAGACCATTTTTGGCAAGTTAGGCCGAATTAATGGTTATAAAGTTCAATTGAAAGTTGTCTTCCCAATCTCCTTGGAATGGAAAGCACTAGGATTGGGGATGCATCTAGTGAAGGCTGCCAACGCACCCTCTTAAAGGGATCAACCCTTTTGTAGTTCGTCTTGGAGTTAAGTTTCGTACGACTTGTTTTCCAATGAGACCTTTACAGTCCAGTTATGTGTAGAGATTATCAAAAATGTTGATGTCGATTGTATTTTGTATCGGCCTCGAGACTTACCTCGTAGGCTGTTTGCTTCGGCCAAGTGTGGCCATTATATTTTTTTGACTGGCTGTATGTAGCTTCGTGTCTCTGTCAAATTATCGTACCGATTTAAAATCTGTGATAGGTTTTTGGCTTATACGACTTGTCTGGTCGGAATCGAGAATCCCTGAAGGTGCTGACCAAAATTTTGGATTTTTTATAGCGTTATTACCCTTGTGTCAGGTGTATGGGAGCTATCTTTGTAATATTGCTAAGTCTGTTTAGGACTGTTGGGAGTTTGTTGTGATCAACAACAAACTTAAGTGGTTGGTGTTACCGTTGTTTGGACTTTCACGAAGGATACGTATCTTAAGAATTTTTGTGTGTTTTATAGTCGCGTCAGACTGTTTGGTCTCCCAAGAAGGTGATTTTATCGAGGAAGGTATTTTTGTTGAAAAACTATTCTTCAGGCGTATGCGACGTCTCGCGATGCTGAAGATTGGTTGTTCTTTCGTATGCTGTGTTTCATGTTTGAAATGTTTGCGGGCTTCGAAGATGTTTTGCGGTGTTGCAAGGGTTTTGTCTTAACACTGTGTAGGAGGAGAATATGGTTTGTTCGCGGAAATCCACATCCAAACTTTTGTTTCCGTTCGGATGTTAAGTAGTTTGATTCGTGATAAAGGAATTAAGACCGAGGGGTCGCATAAATGTATCCCTGGGAAGAAGCATTTTCCTTCATAGTGCTTTGTGAAGTGTTGGCTTTCTGCGATCTATTTGGTGTATTTTTAAGGATAACTCGTACGGCTCAGAGCTCTGGTGCGAGTGTTTCTTACACGTCAGATTTTGTAGGTAAAATGCTTCGGAATTAGACTGAATTGTGAGAATATAGAACTTTGTAGATTTTTGACAAGTTTAAATTATCCATTGAGTGTATTGGCTTGGCGTGAAGGTTGTGTTTAGCTGCATAGCCGAGGATGTAGTTGGTAAAGGATCAGAACATGACACTTTCGTGTTATCAATAAGGTCAAGTCGATTAAAATCGTCCTCAAAGGGGATGTTGTAATCCAGCTCGGCTTCAAAGGGAAAGCATAATTACACGAGGGCCAAATACCGTTTATCGAGATTGATAGGCCGAGTATGGCCAAGGTCATAGAAAACGTTTTTTCCACTTTAGGTTTAATTTATACGATGAAAGTTTCGTTTAATGTTTCCTTTCTTCGTATGGAAGTTGTTTCTTAGTATCCGAGGGAGACAAAGCCTAAAAAGCTCGATACAGAGCCCTGCGGAGTCACTTACGGGGTGATTTCCTGCTCAGATGAAAAGTGGATGCCAATGAGACGCATGGCTAAAGAATGAAATCTGTCAGATCGTGGTGTGAGGAAATGAAGTTTAGATTGGTCATCCAATGTCGTATCATATAGC
This sequence comes from Diplotaxis tenuifolia, assembly GCA_014822095.1. Lineage (NCBI taxonomy): Eukaryota > Viridiplantae > Streptophyta > Magnoliopsida > Brassicales > Brassicaceae > Diplotaxis > Diplotaxis tenuifolia. The sequence continues at coordinate 6,658 of JABAYD010043834.1, read as the reverse complement.
TTCGTTTTTTCTATAAGAAAAATACCTTTTCGTAAAACATGTTACGTTTACTTTCGAAAGTTACTTTGTAAGACATGATTTGGCTACACGAAGGATTTTTCTGCGTAAGTAATGGGTGACTGGTTTTAACGAATTTAGTAAATTGTCGCGACATATAGAGATGTCAAAATAACGATGTTTCCGCAGATTTTTAAGAAACGTTTCCGGTTTGGTTTTGATTCTTCGGTGAAAGTTTCTTTGAGTCAATCGTGCAGTTTTACTGAAGGTTATCTCACCGGGATCTAGCCACGAAACATTTTCGTGGGTTTCTTGAGCAGTTTTTTTTTGTCTCAAATGTTTTTGATATTATTCCGGGACTCACTTGGTTTAACGGAAAATGAGAGCAATGCTTTGATGCCTAAAGGTTTCTTGTATAATTTTTTTGACTCTTATACGAAACTTGTTTTATCAAGTTGGAGAAGATCTTTATGACTTCGGCAAATCATCGAATTTCACTCTGAAGTCTAAAATTTGGCAGAGGTTTTCTAACCGCAAGATTGCGATGAGAGATGCTGTATAGTCCTCGAGATTATTTCCCAGACGGTTTGGATCAGTTCCTAGCGTTTACAAGAATCTTAGAATGTCATTTTCTTTTGGGATGATTTTTTATGAGGCATCGCATTGTCTGAATATTTTCTGCATATTTCTACGAGAGTTTGCTTTGTCGAAAACATTTTGTTGTTGCAAGAATTTTTTTTTGAAGTATGGGAGTATAAGAGTATAGTACGTACCCACTCCCTCCTTTTTCGTGAAAGAAAACGAATGAACTGTCCTTTCAAAGAGTTGTGTACGTCTTTTTCTTTCGAGGATTGGGAAGATCGACAATGTGGGTCGAATTTAAAGACCACGGTGGATTGATGATGGGCTTTCTTTGAGCTCGGTTGCTATAGGAAGCTAGATGAGTCCTCTTGAATGCGTGGCGATCGTTTCTCGGTTGTACGAGAGATTGGATCAGTTCGCGAATTCTGCCTGAACAATTAACGAACAATAGATAGGAAAAATCGCCTAAGACTTAGCTCGCTAGACTATCCACCTAGATTCTAAGTTCGCTAAGGTCTACGGTGGTTTTTTATTTTTTCTTGTGAAAACCCTAAGTTTGATTTAAAAAATTTCAAGTCAGACATACCTTTGTTTTCTGGGAGATTCGGGTTTGCCTCTTCTCCGTTTTGCTTGCTTATTCGCGTTTCTCTTCTCGTGCACGTACATCCCCTATGGACAGTTATAATATTAATTCTTCCTGGATCTCTCTACTTTCCTTGTCGCGTTTAGGCTGAAGCATGTCCTGCGTTTTGGTTTGGTAGCCCATATTTTTCCGATCCGGGTTACAGTATCTGAATTGTTTGTTTTGCGACATGAATAGATATTTCGTCAAAAGCCTCTTGGCGTTATAGAAATGGCCAAGGGCGATCGTATAACTCATCGGGAAATTATGTTTTTGAGAGAACATGGGAGATAAGACAAAAAAAGAGAGGGCGGTGAGACAGTGGAGGGGGGCTGATATGCGACGTTCACGTTTAAGCTCTCGCTCTATCTCTTTCCTACTCCTAGAGTCTTTTTGTACGATCTTGTTGATTTTACCAATGATTTTTTCGTATAATATTTTTCAAGTTTAATCCTACGAAGGTAAAGTGTTATCGAGTTTTAACTTTTACTAGGGACGTTTCGTAAAATGTTGTCGAGTTAAATTTTACAAATGATGTTTCGTAAAATGTCTCTGAATTTTAATTTTACGAAAGTTGTTCCGTAAATTTGTTTTCGAGTTTTACTTGTACGAGAGTCGTAACGAGGTCAACTATTGAGACAAAACTTAATCGGAAGTTTTTTCTCGCTTCCGTGGGATTGATCCATGGAAGTTTCGAGTAATTTTCTTCGGAGTAAGATTTAGGTGACAAATATTGACAATTCACGGAACATGTTATAGTAGGAACGTCACTCAAATTTTTACAAAATTTTAGGTTTCGGAAAAAGCTTTAGCAGCTAGGAAGATGATCTCCCATTTTGACTATTTTTTCTTCGTCAACCGTTTTCAGGTTTCGAGTGATTTTTCAGAAATCGACTTTGTTTCTCTGAAAGCTATTCGGAAGAAGTACAGTCGTGGGAGGTTGCGTACCCGATTTCCTGAGCTTCTTCTTTCTGTGAGCAACCTAGGGCTTCCCTGCAGTTTCTGAGAGAGCAAGATTTATTTTTCTGAAAAGTTTTCGAAAAACATCTTTTGGTCAAACCCATACACGCTGAGATTTATCCAACTCAGTAAGAAGGCAAATTTTACGGGGTTTGATAAATTTTATCATTGCCCTTTATGTTTAGATAGAGAAATCGCGAGCCTATTTTGGTGAAATGTATTTAGACAGTTATAAAAGAAAAAAATATCATTTTTGAAATCGATGGAAATTTAAATTTTAACTTAGGTATATATAGATAAAGTTGGACAACAATTTATTTATCTACCAACACAGATACCAGCTAAAGAAAACAAAACAAAATACTTCAAAAATGTTGTTAACAGGATAACACAGTCAAAACCCAGCTAAAAATAATATTAGCTCACAATAAGAAAAGTTAAATGTCTAACATTAACTCAGTATCAACAACGCTTCCTTTAACTTAAGATTGTTGAAAGGTGGAAAATGGAGATAAAGAAACATTGTTGACTCAATTTTTTCAAGATGAAAAAGTTAATATATGTTTTATGCAATAGAACATATTAACCGCATTTTATCGTGACAACTAAACATTACATTTATTGTTACAAAATTTGTTATTAGATATTAGAAATGTTAGCAGTCTAATATTGAATTTAGCAAACATCATATAAATTAGATATTAGAAATATTAGCATTCTAGGGATAACACATTGTTTGACCGGTTATCCATACTAGTGACAAGTTACAAGTACACTTATGTTGTATCCACAATAGATGTTTTCCGGGATATAAAATAGTTTAACAAGATATACATATGATTAAACTGCTATAAATTAATTTAACTTTGTGTTTTCTAACAAATACATTTGTTGCAATAAGCAACAAACTGACCTCTTAATCGTCATTACACAGTGGCTGAGAGCATCACTGGAGACGCAGCGGCTGAGAACTTCAATGGAGAAGCAACTGCTGGGAGCTTCATCGGAGACTCAGAGGCGGAGAGTTTGACCAGAGACATAGAGGCCTCGAGCTTCACCGAGACGCAGAGGTTGAGAGCTTCACCGGAGATGCATCGAAGGTGGAGACATTAAGATTTCAATGAACCACTGGAGCTTGATTTTTATTAGTTAACTGCTGGAGCTTCTAAGTCGCTTTCTTGTAACACTTCTTCCTTTCCTGCACAACAACCGTTGAAACAAACAAAAAATGAAGTGCCAAAACATAACATGTGGGCTTTGACATGGTGGTGCTATCTCATCATCACCTTCCATTTCAAAGATAAGCAATTGTAAAATCGGGATTGTTAAGAAAATGGATTTGAATTTCAGAGAGTTCAGTGGTAGAGATAAGAGAGGATGAGATGAACCGATATTAAAATAAAAAAGTATTCTAATAGTTCTATGACCCTGTAATATCTGCCATAAAAAAAACATAATGTGCAAAGGATATGATTTGATAAAAAAATTTAGCAAGATTTTGCCTATACACAACTATAGTTTCCATGACAATGAGAGTAAGGGTAGCAAAGTAAAAAAACATCACACTCATCCGGGAAACAGTTGAATTTGGTAGATAGCTAAATATGCCAAAATTTGTTGGTGTGGATCCTAATTTCTCATGTAAAAATTATAGAAATATTAGCAGTAAATGGACCAACAAGAGATTTTTCTATTGTAAAATGGTCCTAAAAACAAGGTTTCTACACTAGAGAATTTCCTAATGATAAAACAAGTGATATAAAATGGCTTGTTTATTCCAAAGAGTTCAATAATGTTTTTTGTATTTATTGTAATTTTTTTTAAAGAAATGTTCTAAGAAAAGTCAGCTAGAAAAAGATGGTCTTTTGGATTGGTCTCATATACTTCTTAGATTATGAATGATGAAACAAGAATGAAGCGGAACAATGCATTCATTAATATTCTTAATAAAATTTACCATTTACAGGGAATAGTTTTTTTTTTTTATTTCTTGTTTCTTTTCCCTTTCTTTTATTGTAGAGAAATATAGAATAAAGTTTTCTTTGTTAAATTTGATAAGGGATAACCATTTTCCCATAATTTTATTTGCATCCATTGTTTTTCTATTGGTTCCTTATGTTCATGTGATGAATACTAGCTATAGCTTTAAATTAAAAAGAATATGAAAAAGGGAAGGAACATATACTTAATATGAGTGACCGGATTGAATTAAGACATATTAAAAAAAAACTGAACCTATCGATAAAGTTGCTCAATCACAATTTAAGAAAGAAAAAGCATACTGGAAATGTATTTTTAAAATTGTTGCTATTGTGATACAGCTTGCCAAACATAATTTAGCATTTTATGAAATACATGAAAGTTTATATGAAAATCAATAGTATTTTTTAGGATTAATAGAGATGTTAACATAAAAGTACATGCTCATACAACGTCTACAAATTGTTAAATATGTAATCGTAAGATTATTAGTTTCTTATATGAGATATCTACAAATTTTATAAATATTTTTTAGGCTAAAGTTTCATAATTATACAATTTTATATCATTTTATTAGTTTTATACAAATTGATTTAATATATATCAAATCTATATTAAATATTAGTAAGAAAATAGTAAAATATGACATGGATAATTTCATTTAATATTGATTTATATTTTTGGCAAACTTATTAGAATATGGTAATAATTCATATATTATATTTAATATTGATATTTCTTTTTCCTAATTTTTTAAAATATGGTGATAGCTCATACATCATCTATAAAATAAATACATTCATATATAAGATTTCAAATTTCAAAATATTATTATTTTTTATAATTATAAAATTTATATTAATAAATATTTTAAAAATTTCTAAAATTTTTATAAATTTAAATATCTGAACGTAAGATCATTAGTTTCTTATATATCAACAAAAATTTATAAATATTGTTTAGGTTAAATTTTATAATTATACAATTTTATATTATTTTATTTGTTTATAGAAATTGATTTAATATATATCAAATATATATTAAATGGTAGTAAAAAATAGTAAAATAAAATCTAGAATATTTAATCAAATATATTTTTAAATATTTTTTATATTTAAAAAGGGCAATTCTCTCAAATAGACTCTTTTAAAGCTTTTATCACAAAAATAAACCTCAAAAACTAAAATGACCAAAATAAATTTTTATTTATTTTGAAAATTTTAAGTTTTTTAATTTTTTTTAAATTTGAAATTCTTTTCTCAAAACCCCACCCCTCAACTCTAAACAAAAATGTTTAGGATTAGTTAACCCAAAGAGTAAAAATAAATATTTACTTATTTTTTATAAAACATTTAAGTCTATTTTAGTTATTTTTATTTTTAAGTTCTATATTTGTGACAAAAGGTTTTTAGGTTTATACTAGAGAATGTCTGTTTAAATTTTTTATTGCACATTGCACGTGGTGCAGGAAAACACTGAGGGGGTGTATTGAATTTAAAGTTTGAAGTGATTTGATTTTATTGAAATTTTAGATAATTTCAATGAATTACATGATTTTAAGTAATTTTTGTTAAACCATTCTAGAATACCATATAAAACTATGAGATTTGAATTTTAATGTTTTTAACTAAGAAACTCTACCCAAACACTTTAAAATCACTCAAAAACTTTAAAATTCCACAACTTAAAAAAAGTTCAATAACAGTGGATTTCAAAGTAATTTATGAAATGTCAAGTTTAATAACAGTGGATTTTAATTGAAATTTTAAAATTCATGTTTCAATAACAATAGATTTACTATTTTAGTATAAATCACCTAAAACTCTTAGTTGAATACATGCCTTTCTTAGTTACACTTGAATTTACTGTATGTCTTTCTCTCAACACAAATAATAGCGCCTATAAAACATAGGAATATGGGCTTACTTTTTAATGGGCCTGCAACAAAACTATGCGCGGGAACATCTTGTACAGAACACTCAAAACAAACGTCACACGTACCGCACGTGCCATCACTGTAGAGGGTAGATTTCACCCCACTATAGAGCCCAAAAGAGAATGCACTTAGCTAACTCTAGGAGAATTTTGATGGGCCTAGCTCGGCCCAAATAAAAGTGACAATCCGCCTCGGCCCACGGCGACTTTCGAATTGTCATGAGATGACGTCGGGTCGTATAACTTGTGGTTAACAGGGAACCTACAGCGAACTCCACAAGACGGGCCGAGCCTAAGGTGGTGTAGCCATGACCAGAGACATAGAAGAGAAGCTGAGTGAAACTGATGATGAGGAGCCAAGTGATGAGATTGCCTTAGAAGAGAGGTGATATACCATGATTGTGACCCGCTTGTAGTCATGGTATTTATATGATTTTACTATAAATATATATGTTTTGGAGTCTATTAGGTATGTTTTCAGGTTCATGAGCATTTTGGAGTAAAGTGATGATTTAGGTGCCCTTTTGGAGCTTAAAGGAGAGTTTTCTTGAGATGACTATGAAGATCAGACAACAAGGTCGA
>JABAYD010043828.1:0-10475 GCA_014822095.1 Diplotaxis tenuifolia | reverse complement strand
GTTCATGTCGATCCGGTTTACCGGCTTCTACACTAATAACATTAAGATGTCCATTTTTTTTCTTGGATAACTTCTCTTTAGCAGTTAAGAAAACAAACCAACAATCTTCAAAGGCAGCCACTAATCTGAATCCACCTTTCTCACGACAACATCTTTGTCCTGATCATCAAACATATTCACAAACCATAAGTAAGAGATGTTCACAACTTTGTTCAAAAGACTATGAAGCAAGTAAGTTTAGTTTAAGGGTTAGTGATCTTACCAAGTAGGTTGTTCTTCAGTCGTTGAATCAGTAGGGTATCTAATTATCCTCTGCAGAATCACAGTCCTCGCCTTTGTCACATCCCTACAATACTTATTCGCATGTCTCCCAAGCACTTCAACAGTCTCAGTAAACACATCAAGCTTCTCCTTAATCTCATCTATCGCAACTCTCACCACCTTCTCCTCACTAACAACAAACTCAGCATTCTTCAACAAACACCCAATCTCCACTTCAACTTTCCTTACAAGAACACTTATATTATCCATCTCCTTAACCGACACATAACTCCCAATCCTAATCGATGTAACAATCTCCTTCTGCCCTCTAACCACTTTCTCATACTTACTCCTGAGAGAGTTGCACCACTTCCCAACAGACCCCATCGGAACAGCCAACGCACCGGCCAAAGCCGCCACTACAGGCGGCGCTGCCACGGCGGCCGCAACCACCGAGAAGATAAGCGCAGAGATAAACGCGGTCACAAACACAACGTTGGAAACTCTTCTCCATGTTTTTATATTCTTAAGCTTCTTATCAAGCTTCCTCTTTAGCTTACGAAGCTCCTCAAGCATCATAACTTGATGTTCATGCACTGAATCGAAAAGAGCGAAAAAATCTTCCGAAAACGGATCACCGGATAATGTAAACCTCTTAAGCTCCTCAAGCGGCTTCTCATACTTCTCTTCCTCAAAGTGATTAACAGCTAACTGAATAATCACTTGGCTTCTCCTCGCGCGATTAAGACAACTCTCGAGCTCAGAGCAGAACTCCATAGTCTTTCCGGTGCTGTCGAAATACATGTTGACAAGAGAGAACAAGTCTTGGTTGCTCCAAATGTCTTCTTTGTCCTGTAATATAACTTTGACCACGTCTTGGTTCATATCAAGAAGCAGAGCCGTCCCTGAGATGTTGGAAGGACGGCTGAGATGTTGGAGGCCCTAAACAATTTAGTAAGGGTTTTTATAAAAAAAAAATTTTACAAATTCGGAGGCTCTTTTTCATGTAAATTTTTTTTAAAAAAATTGGGAGCCCTAAGCCAATGTTTCGTTTGGCTATGCCCAGGCCGCCCCTGTCAAGAAGACATTGTGTAACCTCTTTGAGGGAATCGAAGGAGAGAGATTTGAGCTCTACGGGTGATGAAGCTGCGAGTTTTTTGATGACTCGGTTGGTTTGTTGGTGAAGATGTGAGTCGAAGGACTCGAGCTTTGGGTCTTCGGTGCAAGCGTCTTCGTAAGAGGTTAAGTGTTCTGTGTATGCTGAGTTGATTATGATGTTTACAGGTGTTGTTGGTGAGCCATATTCGATGTTTTTCTTCTTCTTGGATTGTTTTCCTCCCATCATTCTCTTTCTTTTCAAAATCTATGAAACTGTTTATACTTGGGACCTAGTCAGAGATAAAGAACCACGAATTAGAAACCAAAACCCAATGTTCTTGAGCTTGTAAGAGAAGGACAGAGAGCTTCGAGTACCAGCAAACAGAGACTAGAGAAAGTGTGAAAAATGAAGAAGATGGAAATGGGTATTTGATTTATAGCTTAAAGCAACTAACTTTTAACCGAATCTTGCGGAGCAATCTAAACTCAGAACCGACATCGAAGAGAGAGAGGGACAGATAAAGGTGAAAACTTTAACCGCAAAAGTAGTTGAAAATTGCAGCAAATCAGTAAAAAAAAGTATGATGAGGTAAAAGTAGTAATTTACCTGGGAATTTTGCAGATTTTTGGTAATGAGAATGCGATTGAAATCAGATGAGTTTGTGGAAGAGAAGTAGTAGCTTGTACGCTTGGGAAACTCGGAAGGGAAAGAGAGAGAGTGAATGCGGGAAAGTTTCAGGGTTTAATCTGAAGTGAAAGGGAGAGATCTGAGGAGGAAGACCATTTCTCTCACGCGGTTTTAGACAGTGTGAGAAAGTCTTTGCACTACTCTCTCTCGACTTGCATCTCATCTTTTTCTCTCGACTTGCTTCTCATCTTTTTCTCTCGACTTGCTTATCATCTATGGCAAGGAAGACATGAAAGAACCAAGAAAGAACATAGAAAAGAATTAGATGAGAAATTGAAAATTTACTGTTGATAAAAAAAAAAAATTGAAAATTTACTCTTTTTTCTTCTTTTCTGTTGTGAAAATTGAAGCCAAGGCCCGTTGATTTTCCCATCTAAAAATCTAATAATTTGAAGTACTTTTTTTTTGAGAAAGGGCTCAACTTCAAGTACTTAACTAGCAAGTAGACAAAGATTAGAGTTTTTTTTTGTGACTGAACGGTAGGCCTGAGCACGGATCAGATATCTGGGTTTTTGAAGGTATTTATGATTTGCTTCAAATGCTACGGATATCTAATTTTTCGATTTGCTCTGCTTCGGAGAAATACGGATATTCGGAAAAACGGATATTCGGTAAATAAATAGATATTTACGAATACATACGGATATCTCATATGTTTCGATTATTACAAAAAATCTTAAAAGTTTAATATAAAATTGTTTTGTAAAATATATTTTTCAATGATATAAGATAAAAAATTAAAATAGGTAGTGAATCTACATATTTTGTAATTTTTTAAAAAATTAGTTAACAATTATAATAACATAAAACTTAAGAAAAATGTTATAATTATCATAATTTTTTTTCTTTTTCTTATATGTAATACTTTTATATAAGTAATAATGTGAATATAGTTGGTCAAATCATATGTTAGAATAATAATTATATAATTTTATACATTTAAAATTTTAAATATAATAAAGATATACATGTATTTATATATTGTCGGATCGGATCGGATATCCGCTTTCAAAATTTTAATATTTGTGATTTGCTTCGATTTTAACGGATATTGACTTTTAGTATTTGTCTTGCTTCAGAAGCTTACGGATATCCGGAATTTTCGGATCGAAACGAATAACGAATCAAATCAAATTTAACGGATAAAATGAACGGTGAATTCTCATTTTCATTGACCACAATATCTGTTTGGAAAAAGTGCCCCTTGATTTCAATTGCTTTTATTCTTCTTTTGATCTAGTCACAGAGAAATAAGAAATACATTTTTTTTGGTCATCTTTATTTTGTTTTCAAGTTTTGTCATTCTTGGTCAGAGTATTCTAACAAATCACCCTGAATGGCATAATGTATTATAGCCAACTTATGTATTTGACATTTTCTATTTATTGAGTTGGGGTGGCATCAAGAAGGATTTCAAAGTCATAAATATGAATGAAGATATCTTCGCTCGATTCCATGCACCAGGTACGCGACGCATCTTCCATGGACTTTTTGTTTAAGAATATTGATTTTACCAAAGATATAAGGTTCATATTCATCATCAAATATATTTGCCCAAAAAAAAATTCATCATCAAATATATTTTAAATAATTTGATTTACTATGCAATTTTGTGTACATTTTGGAGTTTCATATGTAGTATGATAATTAGTAATATAGATATGAGACAAATGTATATAACATATATTTAACTTACAAGAAGAATGAGAAAGACAGAATGTGGAAAATGATCCAAATTTTGAATTGAATACAAATTTATATTTCAAATTCAATAATGAAAGTAATTTTTTTTTCTTTTGACCTTTTTTTTTTTTCCTTTCTACTCTTGCTACAACTTTTTCATATGAAATTTATATTCCAAATGCAGCCAAATGCAAAAAAAAAAATCTATAAATAGTGAATATTATTTTCTTCTTTCTCACACTTTTTTCTCGACTTTCTTTACGTCCTGCAGTTTTCTTCTTTCTTTTTCATGCATCAAATATTTTTTTTTTCTCTCAGCCTCTATCCGCGCGCTAGTCTGCCAACCTCAGTGTTTGTTGCCTTCTCATATTGTGAGCCATCTTTCACCAGACTATGGTCCTATGGCAGCATAAACAAAGGGTTATATAACAAAGTTTTTTTAATAATGATTCAAAAGACATGGGTTTATGATGTAAGTCTCACTTTCACACTTGAGAATTTTCTCTTCTTCTTGCAGCTTTATTGGCGAGTCATTTTTCACTAGAATATGACCATCAACTCAATGAGAGACAATGAAGGTCTGGTAGAGAGCGGAAGCTATAAACCTAACTTGTGGATGAAGGTAACGATGAGATGATAAAAAAGGGGCGTGAATACTCTTCACAATATTTTTTAGAACTCTTAGGGCTGTGGATACTCTCCGCAGTGTTCGCTTAAAAACTCTTTAAGAAACTTAAATAACTTTTATAAATCGAATGAATAACAAAGCTTGAATGCATCGCCCTTATATAGGTGCTAGATAATTCCTAAACCTCTAAGTATTTGTAAAATATCCTTATCCTAATAAGTAAAATCAAAGCTAAATAAAAGGAAACAAGATAATCATAAGAAAAGGAAATATGATAATGATGTCGGTTTACTTGTGATCGTTGGAATCACGAGTTGTGTTGCATCAGGTCCCCCCAGCTGAGAAGGATTCGTCCACGAATCTGGATCGTCATTGTCGGTAAGGAGATAAATGCTTTATGTTGAAGACGTCAGATGAGTGCAGGTGCGAAGGCAACTTGAGACGATATGCATTTGGATTAATACGCTCTAGTACCTCGACCGGACCAATCTTTTTGGACTTCAGTTTGTTGTATTCTCGTAACGGTAGGCGTTCTTTGGTTAAGTATACCCATACTAAATCACCCGGCTCAAAGATCAACTTTCGTGTCTTAGTGTCCGCTGCAGTTTTGTAGTGTGAAGCACTTGCTTCTAAGCGAGCTTGGGTGAGCTGATGGATATCCTAAATATTGGAAATAAGATCAATTGCCTCGCCATGATGACGAGTCTTGTCTGGGGTTGTTGCGAGATCTAAAGGTCCACGAAGAACAAGACCATACACAACATGAAAGGGAGAGAAGCCGGTACTGGGATTGGCAGCATGATTGTGTGCAAATTCAGCTTGAGCAAGCTTAGTATCTCATGCTTTGATGTTATCACCTACAAGGCAACGAAGTAAATTATCCAAAGAACGATTAACGAACTCTGTCTGACCATCGGTTTGCGGATGATACGCATAACTCATGTCAAGGGAAGTGCCTAGTATCTTCCATAATGAACGCCAGAAGTGACTAAGAAACTGTGTGTCACGTCAGAAACAATAGAAGTCGGTAGACCATGCAACCGATAGACTTCGCGGAAAAACAAAGTAGCCACATTAACGGCGTCCGTTGTTTTCTTGCATGCAACAAAGTGGACCATTTTTGAAAAACGATCAATAATAACAAAGATCGAATCATATCCCCGCTGTGTTCGAGGTAGCTCTAAAACGAAATCCATGCTTACATCGGACCAAGGCTGCGTCGGAATAAGGAGCGGAAAATATAAGCCCGCATTAGAAGCTTTGCCCTTAGACTCCTGGCAAACACGACAGCGGACAACAAACCGTTCCACGTCTCTCTGTAATGTTGGCCAAAAATAAGACTCCATAACCAACTTCAATGTTCTATCACGACCAACATGTCCCTCGTTATGCAATTCACTGACGATCTTTATACGTAGGCTGCACTCCGGAACACATAAACGCAAACCCTTGAAAAGAAAGCCATCCTGAACCGTATAATCGCTTCGCTGGTGCTGTTCAGCCTCGTCATAAATACGAGCAAAGAACGAATCCGTCGGATATAAGTCCATAAACGACTCAAACCCAAGCACCGTCGAGTGCATCGTGATCAGCAAACTATGTCGGCGACTTAGGGCATCGGCCACACGGTTTATCTTACCGGACTGATGCTTGATGACAAATGTAAATTATTGTAAATATGAGATCCATGAAGCATGTCGCGAGGAAACCTTCGCTTGACTATCAAGATGCCTCAAAGCATCATGATCCGTAAAAATAATAAATTCCCGATGCACCAAGTAGTGGCGCAAGTGTTTGATAGCCTGGACGATTGCATAGAACTCCACGTCATAGGTACTATAATGGGAACGGACACCAGCCAATTTTTCACTATAAAAAGCAACCGGCCGCCCCTTTTGACTGAGAACTGCACCAATCCCAAGTTCTGACGCATCACTGTGGAGTTCGAATGTTTCCGAGAAGTCTGGTAACACGAGAATAGGAGCAGTTGTGAGCTTTGTCTTGATAAGTTCGAACGCCGTGGTTGCTTCGGGTGTCAATTGAAAGCGACCCTCCTTCATACAACTTGTAATAGGAGCCATAATGGTACTAAAATGGCTTACAAATCGTCGATAAAAAGAAGCTAATCTATGGAAGCTCCGGATTGCGGAGACAGTAGTTGGAACTGGCCACGAACGAACCGCCTCGACTTTAGATTGGTCTGTTGCTAACCCTTGACCAGACACGACATACCCTAAGAACAAAACCTCAGGAACGCCAAACTCACATTTATGCTTGGCTGCGAATAGTTGATCCTGCACGTAAAACATGAAGTACATCATGTAGGTGAGATAATTGATCGGCAATGGAAGCACTGAAGATGAGGATGTCGTCAAAGTATACGACGACGAATTTCCCAATAAAAGGGCACAAAGCCTGATTCATGATACGCATGAAAGTGCTTGGGGCATTCGAAAGTCCGAAAGGCATGACAAGCCACTCAAATAAGCCTTCACGGGTTTTAAATGTCGTCTTCCATTCATCTCGTGGTCGAATTTGTATTTGATGATACCCGCTTTTCAAATCAATTTTAGAAAATACTGATGCCGAGCCTATTTGAACCAGGAGATCATCGAGACGAGGTATCGGAAAACGATAACGCACCGTAATCTTGTTAATAGCCTTACTATCAACGCACATACGCCACGTGAAGTCTTTCTTAGGAATGAGAAGAGATGGAACTGCACAAGGAGATAAGCTTTCCCGGATGTGACCCTTCCGCAACAAGTCTTCTACCTGTTTGCGAAGTTCTTCGTGTTCAGCCGGGCTCATTTTGTAGTGAGACGGTTAGGAAGTGTTGCTCCCGGGACGAGATCGATATGGTTCTGGATGTCACGCAGTGGGGGCAGACACGTGGGCAAGTCCACCGGAAAGATGTCCGGAAACTCGTCCAAAATGTCCACGATATCGTCATGTATCACATTGGGGCTAATAGGTTTGGTGCTTGCGGGGATGAGAGCAAACGCTCTACCTTCAGCACGGAGTTCCGTTTGTAACGTCTCGTATGAACATATGAGATACACCTGAACGGTTGGGGTTGAAGGAGATGGCGCAACGCTCGACAAAGGTGGACTCGTTGGAGAGACGTATTTAGAAGGCACGAGCAAGATTTTATGGGAATCCCAAGTGAACTGATACGTATTATCTGCTCCAAAGTGAATGATCTTTCGGTCATATTCCCATGGTCATCCCAATAATAAATGACTAATGTCCATTGGGGCGATGTCGCAAAATATAAGATCCTTATAATAGGGACCAATGGAGAATGCCACACGAGATCATTGGGTGATCCGAAGATTGGAACTCTCATTGAGCCAACCGAGAGTGTAAGGGGATGGGTGAGTTTCGCGAGTAAGTCCTAACTTTTCCACCGCTTCCTCAGAAATCACATTCCTCGAATTTCCCGAGTCAATGACGAAGCTGCGTATTCGGTCATTAATGGTACATGTTGAGCGAAAGATATTGGTACGCAGTCATTGATCGTCTTGTCACTTGGGAGTGATACAGATCATCGAAGAACCAGAAGATGACCCGTATCTCCCGTCATTGCATGTAGGCCATCCTCGTCTTCCTCTTGTGAATTATAAATGTCGTCGTCGTCGTTCAAGGAGTCATCAAGAATCAGGCCAAGATGCGTAGCGTGTGGACAGTCAGACTTTTTGTGGTCTGTTTCTCCACAACCATAACAGCGCATGGTGGTCAGACGCGTTGAGCGTCGGAGCTGCATTTCCTCTTGAGTGACTCGACGCGTCGTTGAAGGCTCCCCTGTTTCTTTGCTTGTGCTGGTGGTAGAGCTGGGAACCTCAGGATCTTGCGTTTTGGAGTCTGAGGACGATGAGTTCCATTTGGTATTGCGGGTCTGTTGTTCAAAGGATGATGTGTGCCGATGAGCTTCGCCAATAGTCGAGTGGATCGAACTGAGCCATAGCCGTTTGTAACTGAGGTCGTAAACCTCCAATGAACCGAGACACCAGCTGAATCTGACTATCGTTGATCTCATTACGTGTCAGCAAAAGAGCAAACTCTTCCGCATATTCATCAACCGTACGTTTTCCTTGACGTAGGTTTTGGAGCCTATTGTACATCGTTCGTTCGTAGTTGTGTGGTAAGAAGGTTTGACGAAGGTGTTTAGTTAACTTTTCCCATGATTGGGTGGGTATTTTTCCATCACGAGCACGAGTTGATTTCAGCTGCTTCCACCATGTTGCTGCGTGACCTCGAAAACACATGGCTACGAGGGGGACCCTTGGAATAGGTGGAACTTGTTTAAATTCTAGAATTTCTTCTACTGAAATCATCCAAACAATTAGATCATCACCCTTAAGACCTCCATGAAATTGTGGGATGTCTACTTTGAAGCTATTTTCCCATCGATTATCATGGTTATCATGGCGTCGCAAATCTTGCAAATAGACTCGACGATGAAGCTCTTCCTCATCATCGGAATGAGCTGGTCGTGCTATCTCGTCATCTCTATAACTGCGTTGGCAGTTCTGGTTTTGGGGTGGTTGTGGCGGAAAAGGGTTTTGGTGGTGTCGGTGTTGTTGTTGTGGAAGCTGTGGGCGCACGACTTGAAGAGGAAGGTTGCGTTGTTTTTGCGGGAGTGGAGCATGACCAGCTGATTGGATTTGAGGATCCACACGGGCTGATAATGCGATTATCAAGGCTTCAAGACGGGTTGCTATGGTACCCATTGTGTCGCCGAGTTGTAGTAGGGAGGCTTGCGTTGCCGTTTACATCTCGATTAGGGCTTGGAATTGAGTCTGTTCTGTGGTTGTGTCTTCCGGGTGATTGTCACCGCCCGTACTTCATGTCTTCTTTACTATTGAAAACACGAAATTCTTTTCCGAAACGTTATGATTCTGATACCAACTGATAGAGAGCGAATGCTATAAACCTAACTTGTGGATGAAGGTAACGATGAGATGATAGAAAAGGGGCACGAATACTCTTCGCAGTGTTCGTTAGAACTCTTAGGGTTGTAGATACTCTCCGCAGTGTTCGCTTAAGAACTCTTTAAGAAACTTAAATAACTTTTATAAATCGAATGAATAACAAAGCTTGAATGCATCGCCCTTATATAGGTGCTAGATGCTTCCTAAACCTCTAAGGGTCCAACTGGTGACCACTCTAAAAGGGATATGAATTATAAGAAAAACAAGCCAAAGGAAATATATGGAATAAATTAAAAGGAACAATTGTAAACAAGGAACGTAACCAATGTTATAGTGAATGGTAACCAAAAGAAGTAACAATTTAAAAAAAAATATAATTTGATAAATAATTCTAAAAATAATAATGGAGTAAATGAGTTTTTTGGTCCAAGCTTCCATGTTTCCACGTCCATTTCAATCGCCTAAAATGCATGTATCCATAACTACAAAACAAAAACTTGTCAGATGCTAGATAAGAGCTAAGTCTGTAATAGTTAAATATACACAACAATAAAGAAAAAACACAAACCTATAGTCGACGAGAGCCAACTCTTTTATCCGACCACAATTGTGTAGCAATCTGATCCCGCACGATCTTCATATAAACTGCGGTTGATGTTTCTTCATTTCCTCGTACTTCATTTTCATCATCTGAATCGTTCTCACTTTGATGCATATGCACACCACTATTTTCCGTAGTCGCTTCTTCAAAATCAATATCTTTAATTTTATTCCACCGAATAAAATTGTGAAGTCCCATCGTTGCAAATATAACTTTCCTCTGTGTTGAGATGTCGTATCTTGGGAATTCATTTAAAACCCTCCACTTTTTCTTCCATACACCAAACGTACGTTCAATAACTGAACGTAATGATGCATGCCATCTGTTAAACATCTCCTTACTGTTTTTTGGAGGCTCGCTATTTAAAAATTCTTGAAGATGATATCGAGTACCTTCTTTTCTTTCTTTTCGGTATGGAGCTAAATAACCACGTCTATTTGCATAACCAGAATCTACGAGATAATATTTCTCTCCAGGAGACTTAGGAAACAAAGGATCATCTCGTATAGCAGTATCTAGCACTCTAGAATCATGTGTTGACCCTGCCATTCCAACGAAACAATACGTAAAAAGCATATCGTG
>JABAYD010043822.1:0-12870 GCA_014822095.1 Diplotaxis tenuifolia | reverse complement strand
AACTCGGTTTGTATGTAAACCGGTTTAATTTGTAAACCTATGTTTTTGTAATCTGGTTTAATTTATAAACCGAAATCAGTTGTATACCAAAATTTTAATATAAACCAAAATAAACCGATTTAATTTATATATCGAAAACAATTGTAATCCCATTTTTTGAATTAAACAAGATTTAATTTCAAAATTAATAATAATAATAATAATAATAAATTTATTTTTATTTTATTTTTGTCAGCAATTATTATTAATTTTAATTTTAGTGTTCATAGCATTGAAAATACGTTACTACAGATTACGCTATGACGAAATAAAAATATCATAGAAAATAATGTAATAACTAAAATCAGGTGTTATTAAAACAATTTAATATAGTACATAATAAATGCTATAATATACATATCTTTTATACCACACGAAAAATGTGCTACGATAAGGGGGTCTACCATAACTGCGGCTGTCACGGCGTTCTTCGAAACGCTAAGAAAACCATATGATAGCGTTTTTCGGGTGCTACTATTACCGATTTTTCTTGTAGTGAAAATCATTAACAAATGCTATAAAAGGTCTAGATCTCGTTTAAATAGATTAATCCACTTCCGTGACAGAATCCCCTATGTTAATCATGAATTAAACATGAACTTCTGTTGGCCTAACGCACTCAAGCATGCATGATTCTACGTGCCAGTAGACATCTCGGGCATCAACTTCCGTTGGCCAAATCTGTAAAGGACAGCACTAAGTTCGTTCAAGCATTTCAACAACCACCTTTCGGGCGTAAAATAACATAAAATCTAAATCTGAGTGATCAAGTCAAATCTAGCATTAAGAACCCGTAGCAAGCTTAGAACAATGTTTATCTAGTCTTAAACATCATCAATCATCCATCTTTCACTCTAATCTACCAACCCAAAAGCTCTAAAAACCTACTCACTATAAGCCATAGAAACCCTAGAATCTGTCACCAATCTTTGGAGAATCATGATTAGAGAAGAGTAAAATAGATATATACAAGATAAGTACTAGATTAATACAAGAAATAACGAGAGTTTAGGTCTACCAACAAGAGAAAACAACAAAAAATGGCTGAGGTTGCTTAAGGTTTTCATCACTCTTAACAACATATTTATAGGCAATAACATAATGAGCTTCAAAATACAAAAGCCCAAACAAAACAACTTTCTTAGAGCACCAAAGTGAGAGATGCAGTTTTCATGAAGTGGTCACTTCAGGGTTCTAGGTAATTTCGCAGATTTTTCTACAGCAGCAAAGTGCTGAAGACCAGTTTCTGAAGTGTACACTTTAGTGTTGTAGGTGAAACTGTGTTTCTTCTCCTTTCTCTTTGATTTTAGCCCCATAACTTCCATTTTGTGCACTTTTGTCCTCTATTTTGCCCTCATAACTCTTGGTTGTGCATTCATGTCCCTGTTTATGCAATATGAACAAATGTGATACCTAATAATGCCAAAATTCAATTTATAAACACTAAAACAACCAAAATTAATAGCTAAAATCATGTAAAAATGCCATAAACAAATTGTGTCAAAAAATCACTGTTATCTCTATGTAAAAAATTATCAACATTCGTAATTTTTATTGTTATTTTCATTAGTTGCATTTGTAAATTAAATAAAAAAAATTGACATTTCACCTACTATTACAGGTTACTAGATCACAATTTTGATTTGATGAACAAGTAAGCCAAGTTCAAAGTTTCTTATGATACAAAAGCCAAGTTAAATGTTTAACATGCTAGTTAAATGAGTTCAAGGTTTAAACGCTATAAAACATACAAAATATTATTATTAATGGTGATATGACGAAAAAAATACTTTTAATTGTGGTATATCCGAACTATTTACTTTTTTTAAATAACATTTTAGATATTTCTATAATTTATTTTAATAAAATAAAAGGTCATATTTTCACAAAATTGAATTTAAAGTAAAAATAAAAACACTTGTAAATTCTTAAGAAAATATTTTGACTTTTTATTAAGATTTTTGAATTTTATGTATTTAAAAAATATTTATTTTGCAAAGATTTCATTTAAAAGTAAATCAAAATTTTAGGAAAATATTTTAATTTTTATTAAATTCAGTTTTTGAATAATTTCTGTAATTTTGTAATTTTTATTGTTATTTTCATTAGTTGCATTTGTAAATTAAATAAAAAAAATTGACATTTCACCTACTATTACAGGTTACTAGATCACAATTTTGATTTGATGAACAAGTAAGCCAAGTTCAAAGTTTCTTATGATACAAAAGCCAAGTTAAATGTTTAACATGCTAGTTAAATGAGTTCAAGGTTTAAAGTGCTATTAAGTGTCACTTCAAAGTTTTTTTATTCGATTTTCCCTATGTGATAAGACAACAAAATGATAACAACTCTAAACAAAGAATAAAGATGAGATAAGTCACAACATCACACTTTCTTTTTTAAAAGTTGAAATCCTCCACATAGTCCACAAAGACTTTAACACTACTACCCTTCTCACCAAAGCCTTGGATTTCAACACTCCTGAGAGTGTTCTTTTCGGGATTGATGTAGAAAACATAAAACATTTTAAATGTATCGAGCTAGGGGTAGACAAAATATCAGTAAATTTTGATTCGATTCGTTATCCATTTCGATTTAAACCAAAACAAATTTATATATCCGTAACTATACGAAGCAAAGCAAATACTAATATGCAATATCCGTATAAAACGAAACAAATCACAAATATTAATACTTTTACGAATGAATATCTGATTCGATCTATTATCTGCCTATATGTATATATATTTAAAGAATTATATATATAATGAAAATATTATATTTTATGTAAAATTTGCAATCATTTACTTATTAGATTTATTATATTAGTTATTAGAATTTTAAAAAGTAAACAATTATTTATATTTTGTAATAAAATATTATTATTTTCTATATTTCTTGATTTATTATTATTATTTTTTATTCTTACGAATCAAATCGTATATCCTGAAAAAAAAAATATTTTTTTGCATATTGTAATATCATATATTTGGGTAGATATGAATATAATCGGATCATATAATTGATTATTCGGAAAAATAGATTGGATCTGACTCCCTCCGAAAACTTGGATATCAGATCCGTATCCACCCCTATATCGAGCATAGACAAAAAAAAAAAAACTCACCTCTAGTAGTTATTCCAGCAACGGTTAATTCTATAGTTTAACGTCGTCATTCTCGGGTAAAGTATAGACATAATTTGACCATTCTTGCAAGGTTAAAAAAATTAGTTGAAAAGTTAATCGATAATCTAAATATGTGGTATTGCGTGAAAGCGACTGTACATTGAAGATACAGTTACTTAGCAATAGAAAAAAATTGTAGCTAGTTGTTGCTAAATAAAACAACTATAGCAACCGCTTATCTCTAGCCGATGCGTAGTTATCTCCTATATATTAATTGAGAAGCATTACAACATGTTTTGATAGAATGCTTCTTAAATTTATTAAAAAAAAATATTGGTTTATATAAACATACACTATATTTTTTATTAAACTAAACATAAAACTATTATTAATACTACTCATTATTTTCTTAAATAAAATTTACGGAATTACCAAATATGGTTATAATATACACATGACAATCAATGATGTGCCTAAAAAAGATTTGATAAAAAATTGTATAGCATTTACTGTTTTTGTTAAATTTATATTGTGAAAATAAATTAAACAATAACATTATTATATAATATAAAAATTTAGTTTTTTATATATGATATATTTTAAATTTTTAAAAACGACTATTAATTAATAAAACACTTCACATATAACTTTTTCTTGATTAATAGTTTTATTTTTTATAGCACGAAACAAACAATTATGTAATCATTGAGTAAAAACATCATCTAATAGGTATTCAAATTAAATATATATAATGATATTTAAATTAAAATATATCATTTAAGAATTCAGAAATATTGAGAAGTTAATACTTTAATGAAATTGAAGTTAATTTTTAAACGATGATGAATTACTGTAAATATTAAATCTTTCACAATAAAATAATGTTATTAATGGTGTAAAGTTTTTTGTCATAAAAAATAAAAATGATCATAAAATCATTTACATGTGAAGCTTCATTTATTAGATAGTCAAATTAAAAACATAATATATATATATTTACATGTTAATATCATTTATTAATTAAATTTACTTATATAAAATGATTGTAAATAAATAAATAAGATTATTTTATTTAAGTTTTCGTCCTAAATTAATTTTATATATAATAGTTACAGATTTTTGATTATTCAATATATATTTATTATTTTATAATATATAAAATAAAATAAAAATAACACATAAAATCATTTTTATATATAATCTTCATCACGCGCAAATGCGCAGATATTGACCTAGTTTAGCTATAAACCACCAACAGAATTCATCTGTTATTAACATGGACAAAAATTGTCACAAGCCCATCAACACGAAGCCTGCTATCAAGTCCATCTCCAACCTGCAACAACAAGACAAACAAGTCTCGGCTTTGGTCAAAAGGAGACCTCAAGGTTGTTGCGTTAGGAGTACGGTAAATTAACCTATACAGTTGTGTAATAGGTATTCGCTCCTATCCGTTGTCACATGATGAGGTCACAGCTGTGTAGTGTCTAGATCCTTCTCTATCCCATATATATATGTCAAGCTTTGTAACATGAAAACCAAGAAAATAACACGTTGAACTTTTAGATTTATCTTCTTCTTCTTCTTTTTACCTTTATGGTATCAGAGCTCAGTGAGTAGATCATGACTGATCCTCACTCTGACGCTAATCTCACTATCAATCAATGCGTTACTCTCAAGCTCAAAGATGATAACTACCTCCTCTGGAAACTACGGTTCAAACAATTTCTCTCTTCTCAGATGCTTCTGGAATACGTCACTGGAACCACACCACGTCCTCCTGAAACAATCACTGTCCGAGATGGAGATTAAGTCAACGAAGCTGCAAACCCAGATTTTGTTCCATTGATGCAGAAGTACCAACTCATCATGGCCTGGATCTATGGAACTCTCACCGAAAACGCTCTCAGGTCTGTCTATGGTCTTCACTCATCTCAGGAAGTATGGTTTGCTTTAGGTCAGAAGTACAATAGAGTCTCAGCTACTAGGAAGCTTGGTTTGCAGAGAAAGCTTCAAACTTTAGCTAAGGGGAACAAAACTATGACTGTTTACCTAGCCAAGATCAAGACTTTGTGTGATCAGCTAGACTCTATTGGTGCTGGAATACCTGAAAGTGAAAAGATATTTGGTATGATGAATGGTTTGGGCAAGGACTATGGATCGATATGTGCTGTGACTGAAAACTCGATGGATTCAGATCCGATCCCCACCCTTGATGACGTGATGGCTAAGATAATCTCTTTTGAAGACAAGCTTCAGACCTACTCTGCGTCTCTAGATGTCACTTCACATTAAGCTTTCTACACTGATCGTGTAGGATACTCAAGCCGTGGAAGAGGTCAACAACGTGGTGGATACAAAGAACGTGGATACTCTACTCAAGGACGGGGTTTCTATCAACAGTTCAGTCATAATGGTGGCCGTGGAGCTTCAAGACCAACATGTCAGATATGTGGCAAGTTTGGTCATGTAGCTTTCAAGTGCTACAAAAGGTTTGATCAGCATTTTCAACCGATAAAAAGCCCTCAAGCCAACATGGCGATGCTTACTGCAGAAGTCTGAATATAGAAGTAATGAATGGTATCCGGATACTGCAGCGACTCATCACATCACAAGCTCCACTCAACATCTTCAGTAATCGTTGGTAATGGTGATCAACTTCCAATCAATCATGTTGGATCCATTGCTATACCATCTCTGCAAGGTACATTACTTCTTCATGATGTTTTAGTATGTCCATCTATAACCAAATCACTGCTATCTGTGTCCAAATTGACGGATGATTATCCATGTGAATTTACATTTGACTCACACACTGTGATTGTTAAGGACAAACAGACACATCAGCTTCTCACTCGAGGAAGCAAACATGAAGGTCTGTACCGGCTGAACAACCCTCATTTTTTGGTGTTCTATTCATCAAGACAACAAAGCGCAAGTGATGTGATATGGCACAAGAGGCTGGGGCATCCTCACCAAAAGATACTTCATCATCAATCTGCAACAAATCTTATTTCTGTTAATAAAGTCTCTAAGATTATGTGTGAGTCATGTTAGTTAGGAAAAGTCTACAAGCTTCCCTTTTCTAGTTCTACTTTTCAGTCTGAAAAACCTTTAGAGAGGATCCACTGTGATGTATGGGGTCCTGCTCATGTAACTTCGGTTCATGGATTCAAATATTCTGTCATTTTCATTGACAATTTCTCTTGGTTTAGTTGGTTATATCCACTAAAACTCAAGTCTGAAGTCTTCTCTGTGTTTAAATCTTTTCAAACTCTGGTTGAAACACAGTTTTAACGAAAAATACAGATATTTCAAAGTGATGGAGGTGGTGAGTTTGTTAATAATCAATTTGCAGCTCATCTAGCCAACTGTGGAATCAAATATCTTATGTCCTGTCTGCATACACCATAACAGAATAGTTTGGCTGAGAGAAAGCATCGTCACCTTGTTGAACTGGGGTTATCTATGATGTTCGAAGCAAGATTACCACAGTCTCTTTGGGTTGAAGCGTTGTTCACTGCAAATTTTCTGTCAAATCTTCTTCGTCACTCAACTATTAGAAAGACAAGCAGTCCGTTTGAGAAGCTAAATGGAGTATCACCTCAATACTCTGCTCTTCGAGTCTTGGGATGTGCTTGTTATCCATATCTAAGACGTTACTCCCACAACAAATTTGATCCTAAGAGTCTTCTGTGTGTTTTCTTAGGGTACACTGAGAAACAAAGAGGATATAGATGTATGCACCCTCCCACTGGAAGAGTCTATATCAGCCGTCATGTTCTCTTTGATGAAGGACGGTTTCCTTTCTCTGACGTGTACCAGTCATTTATTACTGAAGCAAACACACCTCAGTTGTCTGCTTGGAACAAAGGATTTAAAAGAAGTGAAAAAGAACAAGAACCTACTACATCAACTGATACTGAACAAGTAACCTCAGCAACCCGAAGGCAAACACCTGTAATCCATCCTCCTTTCAACCTCACAGAAGCTGATTTCCCTCCACTTACCCCACTTCAACCTATTACCCCTCCATCACCCATACCTTTACCTGAACCTACACCCTAACCCAAACATATTCCTCAACCTGTCCCTATTCCCCAACCAGCTCAACCTCAACAAGAAAATACTCATACCATGGTCACAAGAGGCAAAAATGGCATACGGAAGCCAAATCCTCGCTATGTCTTACATACAGTCAAAAGCGAGGTCACCAAACCAAGAACTCTTACAGAAGCTCTGAAGCATCCAGGATGGAATGCTGCAATGCTTGATGAAGTTGATACATGCAAAGAAACTGGAACATGGAGTGTTGTTCCTCCTCCACTCAATGCTAATATTCTTGGATGTGGATGGGTTCACAATATCAAACTAAAAGCAGATGGTACGTTTGATAAACTCCGGTCAAGATTTGTAGCAAGAGGTAATGAACAAGAGGAAGGTGTAAGAACAGCAACGTTGAGAATAGTCTTACATCTCGCAACTGTGAATCATTTGGATATTAAACAGTTGGATGTTAAAAATGCATTCTTGCATGGAGACTTAACCGGGACAGTATACATGAGACAACCTCCAGGTTTTGAAGATCTGGAGCATCCAGACTATGTGTGTCTTCTCCACAAAGCCAACTATGGACTTAAGAAAGCTCCACGTGCCTGGTTTGATAAGTCCAACTTCTTTCTTCTCAACTTTGGTTTCATCTGCAGTATCCCTCACTGTTCATCTATCATCATGGAGGTGCTACTATCTTTCTTCTCATGTATGTTGATGACATGATTCTCACCGGAAATGATTCCTCCATCATGAGGCATCTATTGAAATCACTATGTTGCGAGTTCAGAATGAAAGACATGAGTCCTTTAAGCTATTTTCTTGGCATTCAAGTTCACTACATCTCCACTAGTATGCTCTTGAACCAAGAAAAATACGCATTTGAATTGCTAGAGACTGCAGGAATGTCTGATTGCTCTCCCATGCCTACACCATTGCCTCTGCAACTTGATCGCATTCCTCATCAAGATGAGTATTTCGGTGATGCAAAATACTTCAGAAGTCTTGCTGGCAAGTTACAAACCTGACATTGACAAGACCTGACTTACACTTTGTAGTTAATCTGGTCTGTCAGAGGATGCATAAACCAACAATGGCAAATTTCACTTGCTAAAAAGAGTTCTCTGTTACATCAAGGGACAATCACAATGGGACTGTGCTTCTCTTCCGCTTCAGATTCAAATCTAGAGGCCTTCTGTGATAGTGATTGGGCAGGGTGCAGTGAAACAAGATGTTCTACTTTAAGTTTCTGCATTATGCTTGGCTCCAACTAAATTTCTTGGTCAGCTAAGCGACAGGATTCAGTATCAAGATCCTCAACCGAAGCTGAGTACAGAACTCTCTCTGATACTACTGCTGAACTATTCTGGATCTCAGATATTCTACGAGAACTTGGCTTTCCCAACACGAAGCCTGCTAAAGTTTTCTGTGACAATCTGTCTGCAGTGTATCTTACTGCAAACCCTGTCTTGCACAAGAATTCAAAGCATTTTGCAACACATTATCACTATGCTCGAGAACTTGTAGCGAAGGGAACTCTAGAGGTGAATCATGTCTCTGCAGCCTCTCAACTGGCTAATATATTTACCATGTCTCTTTCTCAAGCTGCGTTCTTCAACTTGCGATCCAAACTCGGTGTTGTGCTCTCACCCACCACGAGTTTGCGCGGGGGTATTATCATGGACAAGAATTGTCACACGCCCATCAACACGAAGCCTGCTATCAAGCCCATCTCCAACCTGCAACAACAAGACAAACAAGTCTCGGCTTTGGTCAAAAGCAGACCTCAAGGTTGTTGCGTTAGGAGTACGGTAAAACAACCTATACAGCTGTGTAATAGGTATACGCTCATATATGTTACCACATGATGAGGTCACAACTGTGTAGTGTCTAGATCCTTCTTTATCCCATATATATATGTCAAGCTTTGTAACATGAAAACCAAGATAATAAAACGTTGAACTTTCAGATTTATCTTCTTCTTCTCTTTACCCTTATCTGTAGCTATATAGCTAAGGATTGCTACAGTTAGCTATAAAGTTAAAATTATGTATTTTGTCGATATATCTATTGCTAACAAATCTGGCTACGGAAATGTCTTCTCCAACCGTAACTTATTTAATGAATTCTTGTAGTGTTGTTCATGTAGAACCCACATAGGCAACATAATGGCACCATTATTATAAGAATTCCAAATAGTCCTACCTAATTTACCTTTATAGTTTATCAATATCGGATCGTGATCTTTAAAGCATCTATTCTATTGAAAGAGAAACACTCTGAAAAAGTCAACCTATGCAAAGTTATTACACCCTCATTAATGGCATGATAGTAATTTAGTTAGTGATTTTACATATCAAACTAATATTAAAAGGGCAATATAAGCTGTGGTGAGGGTGTCCACATGGACAGATTTAATCGACCAATAGGAAAGCTTCGTACTGCCATGTTGGCTCGATGACGTGAAACCGAGTTTCATCAATCCGGTTGGGCCTGCGCTAGAAAAGTGTTTTGTTTATTGGCCCAAAAGTTTGATTGTAATGATAACCGCTGGGCTTTGTTTTTCCGTTTGGCCCGTTTATCATGTTACGTCGAAACTCTGCATTTTTGCCAATCACAATCGCAATTATCAATCCAAATCGATCAGAACCCTAATTCGCATACCTTTCATCAGCTTCCTAACCTCTTCCCTGCAGATCCGTTTCTTTCTACTAATCAATCCTTTGCTCGATGTCATCAATCGATTCCTTTCACCCTCCTATCTATTTACCTATTTATAGATCCCTTTTCTTAGAAGATAATTCTAGCCTCTTTCTTAATATCGTACGACGTATGTTTTATACATGATAAGAATTCCAAAGATCTTTCTCTCTTCCCCAACATTCACGATGTCTTCCTCTCCTGGTGGTCCCAGCGGCGGCTCTGCTACTGTCTTTCCCGGCGCCGATGAGAAATCTCTTTATGGGGTTCGAAGAACGCGACGCAGTTCTCTCCGGTTTATTAGACTGATTAGGAGCAGCGATGTAGTGGATCCGGGTTCATGGGTTTCGATCTTGGTTCTAGATCCGACCCGGTTATCCAATCAACGTTCTTTCTCACGTTAATGTTAGTTTTAAAACTTACTTCTGTTTTTTAGTAGTTATTATAATCGATAGCTTCTGATCGAGTTTTTCTAAATGCTCTCCCATCATATTTTCCTTCTGTGTCGATCGCAAGGTTAATTAAATTGTTTTTTTTTCTACAGAAGATGACGACATCTCAAAGATCCATCATGAGTTTGAGCAGAAAAAATGGATGCCTAAGATGAATTCTCAAGGTTTGCCATTCACTTTAACAAAAAAAAAATTGGGGTTTATTATATTCTTTGATTCTCGAGATTGATTTGGTCGATTCATACTTTTAGGGATATATATTAAGATTCATACTTTTTGGGATATATATTAATAAGAATCTCAGATTGGATACATATAAGTTTACTTATTTAACTATGACTACCCATTGCCACATTGCTCCTCTTACTTGCCCAGTTTGATCTTTCCAAGAAGCACATGGTTAATGAGGTTATCTATATGACCTTTTGCTTTGTTCATGTTTTTTGCAGACTTGAGTATTTCTTGATAAGTATACATGTTGTGATTAAATGAGAGGTCTGGTGTGATTGATGGATTTCTTATGTTTTAGCAAGGTCACTTTACATACATTTAAGCGATTTGGGCATAGTAAAATTAGAGACAGAGATGGATTTTAATCCTACAATTCAAAAAAACATCCTCCACACATCTATGCACTTGCAAGCCAACTTCCCCTGGAAAATTTGAACGTTTCTTAAGTTTGTCGGTGGTGATAATCATGAATTTATGTTTATCTCTTTAAATGGTTTTCATTGTCTAGCTTATACATATTTTTTTTTCATTCCTAAAGATGTCTATTATATATCTTACTAGGATCGGCCCGCCCTACGGGCGGGATATGATATAGGTTACAGTTTTTTGTAAGATTTTGTTGTTTGTGTTCCAAATTTGCATTTTCAAGAGATATGTACGATAATATTTTTATTTTTTAAAAAGCTTTTAGATGAGGAAAAATTATATGGGTACAATATATTTTGCTAGTATACAATAGTTGTTTTTACATTGAAGAGTTAATTATGGTATTGGTATGTTGTGAAGAATTCAACTGATATTTAACATTTTAGTAATGTATAGATTTAGAAGAGGAGATTATATGTAATTTAACTTTACTTTTTGCTTAAGAATATTGTTTTATATACAATGTCTATATCACTTATGAGTCATAGGGAGGCCGTCGGTTTCGGTCCAGTTGCTTTGGATTTTCGGAATTATGGTATTATGTTTAGAAGTTCCATTTGAGTTTTATTAATTATTGGATTGGGTTCAGTTCGGTTTCTTTCGAGTTTGAATCGGATTGTAACCAATATATAAAACCGTTTAAAAATATAACAAAAAAAACTAAAAAAGTTGACCAAAAAAATTTCAAAATATATACATTATCCAAAAATCTAATTAAAATTGGTTGAACTATATAAACTAACTAAATAATATTTAAAATAACAGATAAAATTAACTATAAAAATCTATCAAATAATAAAATATCTAAATTACCTTAATATGTATAAAAATATTAATATATTTAACTAATTTTGGGTATCCTCGGATTCTAATTCATATAGAGCAATAATTACAGTGTATAGAGAAATTGTTTGTCACTGTATAGAGAAATAATTACACTTAGTTCTCATTGT
The DNA here is from genome assembly GCA_014822095.1 of Diplotaxis tenuifolia. Taxonomy (NCBI): domain Eukaryota; kingdom Viridiplantae; phylum Streptophyta; class Magnoliopsida; order Brassicales; family Brassicaceae; genus Diplotaxis; species Diplotaxis tenuifolia. The sequence continues at coordinate 892 of JABAYD010043822.1, read as the reverse complement.
AAATTTTCATTTTGTTAATGAGTTAAAGAAATTTTTTTTGGTTCACTAATTTAAACAACTTTATTTTTTTAATAATTAAAACCAAAGCGAAATCAAACAAACTAAAAGTTTCAAGACAATAAATTTGGGAATACGCGTCTATACTTACAAAAACATCACATTTCAAAATATTCAGAGAACAAAGATTTTCATAGTTAAAAAGATAATAGTTTACATAATGTGTCATATAAACTTATATCTTATCATATTAATCTATACTAAACATGCATGTGTCGTCCCGTATATTTATTATAAAATTACAATTTACACTGCGTTGCGTAGTTTTTCTACTTTCGAGTTAATTGTTTTTGTTTTTTTGGAGCTGAGATTCCTTACTTTCTATGTGATAGGTTTGACAGTATAGTCTAATTTTTTAGTATTTTTTATCTTTATTTTCCGTTACATTTTTTTTTGTCAGAACTCAATTTCGTTAAATTGACCAATTTTTCTATTACGATCGTTATAATTGTTTGAATGAGGTTATGTTTTATTTTTATTATGTCATTATATATTTTCTAATTGCTTTGTTTTGTAAAGTTATCTTATTTCGCTTCTACTTTTATTTGTTTCATACCGACTTATTTTATACAACAATTGCACTCTATAACCATGAATACTTGTATAATTTGCGAGATTGGATATGCCATTATGTTATTAGCTCGTTATACACGAGACCGATGTGATTTGACCAAAACAACCCGCGCTCGTCGTTGCACGCGCTTCGCGAATAGGAGAGCCGAGTAGGCGCTATTGTAGAGTGGAACAGGAGAATGTCAGAGCTTGTTCAGGTATTGTCGGAAGAAACGTGCGAATAGGCTTTATCTTTCCCGCTCATTTTTCCATTCTAATTTAT
>JABAYD010043821.1:0-12189 GCA_014822095.1 Diplotaxis tenuifolia | reverse complement strand
ATATCCGTATTTCTCCGAAGCAAAGCAAATCGAAAAATTAGATATCCGTAGCATTCGAAACCAATCACAAATACCTTCAAAAACCCGAATATCCGATCCGTGCCCAGGCCTACTTATGACAAGGACGGGCCTGTCCCACTATCAAAAGGTAAACTTTATTAACTCGGAATCGAAACCCTCGAAAACATATTAGTCACAACAAATATTTCATTTTTTTGTGATTTGGCTATAATATGTATATGTATGTGTTTTTGTGATTTAATAAAGACTAGCCTTTTACCCGTGCGTCCGCACGGGTGTTTGTTCTTTATAATTATATATTTTCACTTGTACAATTTCATAAATAAAATTGTATTTTCTTGCTAAAATTCATACATTATTTAATTTTGAAATTGGTGTGTTGTTAATGTGTTTAATGTCTATTTATTGTGTTTTTATTGTTTTTGTTTTTATTCATTTTACTTGATAAAGTAAAAAAAATAATAAAATTTTAAGTATATTTGTGGGTTTTATGAAAGACAACAGTTTAATGAGATTTAAAGTTTAATATAAAATTCAAAAAGTTATATTGATATTTTAAAATCAAATACATTATTTAGACTTAAAACATAAAAGTGTTTGGTATATGATCAAAATACTGCAAAAGCACTTTTTCAGTTTTAATATACGATTAAATATTTTTGTTTTGGTGTATATTATTAAGATACAAAAATATATTATATCGAAGATGTAACTGAACTTCTCTTTAGAATTAAATATTTTATCAATTTATTTATTTGAAATTTAGTATGTACATTTTTATATTATAATGTGAAATTATATTTTGTTTGCATTTTGCAAGGCTTGCAATTATGAATTAGTGATAAGAAAGATTATTACAAATTTTGTTAGATATAAAAAACAGTTTGAAATGGTGAAATGTTATATGCCACTATATTAAAATAGTTATTAATACATTTTGAACAAAAAATTAAGAAATTTCTATACAAAATAAACATTATTATTATGTTTGTTTTATATTATATAGATAACGGGAGTTCGTTAGTTGTTTTTTTTCACATAATTATCTAATATGATAAATGGCGTTGAAAAGAGGTGCAGCTTGACTTTTTGTACTCAATTTTGTTTCAGGTCATTGAGTTCATTGACCAGAACTACAAATGAAAACTTGCGAAAATAATCATATACACGGTCAACTCAAATTCGAATGTAGAATACCAAGGTTTAGTAATTCAAAACTATTTAGAAATTAAGAATGAAAACTTGCAAAAAGAATCACATTGATTTCTTTCAGGACACATGAATTTTAACGCCCTATATATAACAAAGTATCCAAATGATTATTATATAGAATTAAATAAAACAGAATAATATTTATTGCTACTACTAAACAAAATATCATACGACAATATAATACTCCTTATGTTTCTAAATAAGTGTCACTTTAACACTTTACACATAAATTAACCACTTTACACATAAATAAGAAAATTAGATGATAGACTAATATATTCCTATTTAATGTTTGTTTAATTAAATAAAAAATATTTAAATAAAAAACTATTAGCTATTCAAAAGGGTAAAAAATAGATTTAATGTATACAATTACATTAGGATTGTAGAATAATACTTTTTTTGAAATAAAATAATAAAACTAAAATGACAATTATTATAAAACAGAGAGAGTATATAACCAATTCAAATTATCTGTAAAAACATATTCAAGCGATTCCCCTCCATATTTTGTGTCACATTAAAAAACATCACACCCATTTAATTGTATGTATCTCTCTTTGCCTCTCTGGTTGAGAAGATAATTATATACAGTGAAACTTCTATAAATTAATAGTGTTAGTATTACACCAAAACTATAATTTCTTATTAATTTATAGAAATTATTAATTTGTTGATATACTAATTAAACCAAAATTTCAATTTGAAACTACAAAATTATATTATTTTATAAAAATATTTAGTGTATATTAATTTAATTAAAGAGGTTATACTGTATATAAAAGGTGATTGAATTGATATAAAGCATAGAATAAATTGGTCTTTAGTAGTTAGATATGTGCGAGATTTTGCGGGGTTGATATTGCTGGGAATAGTCTTTTTTTTTATATAGAACAAATCTATTGCAATAAGGAAGGCTAGTTAGGAGTGTATCACACCTAATAAATATGCAAAATATGAAATTGATATTGCTGGGAATATTCATTTTGAATAAAACAAATCAATTGCACTTCTCCTAAAAGTGTATAATAAGGAAGGTTGAAACACAAGTGAATCACGACGAAAATATGTGAAATTATCAACCTGGGAGTTAAGTTTTAAATTGGTTTTTCGTATTTGAGGCTGTTGCTATAGTTTGTTAATATTTGTGGGAGATTTGTTTTTGAATTGGTTTTCCATATTTTAGGTTGTTGCTGGAGTTTGTTAATATTTGTAGCATTTATGAAATTCAGATTCCATTGTCTAATAAATATATGAAAACAATAATCTGAAACTGAGTTATTTTGTAATACATTGCATAACGTATTGTTTATTTGATACACTTTAAAAGAAATGCAAATTAACTCAGACTGTGGTTGTTATATTACGTAAACCATAATTTTCACAGGTGTAGAGTTATATGAAAGAGAAAGTACATCATATATGTTGGATGTATATATGACTAATTCAGCTATAATTCAGAAAAAAAAAACGAAAATCGTAGGTTGAGAAGAAGATAATATGATGGAAGTGTATCATTAAAAGAAAAAGACAAATTATATAACGTATGGTTGTTTTCCATAATTAATAATCAATTGCTTTTTTATTGGCAACTTGGCTTATTACACAATCAGTTACTTAAGTAATGCTCCACGTTTTTGGTTCCAAGCTATGGTTTAGTAATGTTAAACGACAGTGTATAATCTTGATGGCAGAAAATTGTTATTACTTAGGAAAATTTAGGGTGAAGTTTTATTTGTACTTCTGTTTTAATAGTTTAGATATTAACCAAATAAGGAAATTTCATTTTTTTTTTGTGATTTGGCTATAATATACTCTATAGGCAGAACACTGTAGAGTGGCTGGGAAGTTTATTTTTTCGTATGCGTAACATAAGGTAAAAAGTAGAACATATTATGACACATAAACAAAAAAGGTAAATCGTAGAATAGTGACTATAATTTGTAATCAAGCTACAAATCGACTAACAACATCATGCTAGATACATCAAAAATTTTGTTTGTGTTATATACCCATAATAGATCTAAACTAAATAGATGGTCATAATGAATTTAATTATATAAAAAAGATTTTTCTCTCTCTTGGTGCTGCCATGTCATCAAATAGGGAGAGGAGAGCCTTCCACGTGTCCCTCCATGTTCCGATTTCTTTCGTTTGTTCATATTTTGAATGGGCCAATAAATTTCCAACGTGCTTTAAGTTATGTGAAATTCAGTAACAAAAGATCAATTAGTATACTAGCTTCAATATTAACTGCAACAAATGTTTTGGGTTTAGGAAGTTTAGTCAAATGAGCTGCTAAAACCCATGATGAGCCCGACAACTCCGGCTTCATCTTCAAGAGTCAACAACTATAGATTAGACGAACCATTTCTAGGTTTCTTCAATGCAACATTTCTCATTCATTCCATTCCTCTTTTTCCTGTCGGTGAAATACAACTTGATAAAGATTTTTTAGGTCTACAGAAGAAATTTATGTAATATTTAAGATTGTTGAACCACAAGGAACTAGAGATTAGTAACATTGAGAATACACAAATCTTTTTAATCTAAGCAAATAAAGAGGTGGGATGAATTCTAAACTAATCAAATAGAAAGACTACTAATAACTACTAATAGATAAAACACTAAGAAAGACAAGCTCTAGGGTATGGTAATTGACCAGAAATGATCGACTTAGATTTAGATACCAGACATCATCGACTAACAAATACTCTAAAAGTCTAGGTCTCATTCAAATAGATTAATCCACTGTCGTGACAATAATCCCTATGCTAATCATACATCAAACATCAACTGTCGTTGGCCAAACACAAGCAAGCATACATAAATCACAAGCCTACTAACCATCCAAGCTCCTTAAACATCAAACGTCTTTGGTTAAGTAAGAAAGGAGCAAAGTTGAGTTGGTTCAGACATTTAATCGAACACCTGTCGGACGTGAAATGTCTAGAGAACTAGCTTAAGTGAATTCAAGTCTCAAACTAGCATTAAGAACACTCAACAAGCTTAGAACAATGTTAATCTAGTCATAAGCATCATCAATCATCCATCTTTCATCCTAATCTACCAACCCAAAAGCTCTAAAAACCTACTCACTATAAGCCATAGAAACTCTAGAATCTGTCACCAATTCTTGGAGAATCATGTTTAGAGAATAGTAGAATATATATGAACATGATAAGTACTAGATTAATGGAAGAAAGAACAAGAGTTCAGATCAAAGAACAAGGGAAAACAACAAAAGGTGGCTAAGGTAGCTTAGGGTTTTCATCACCCTTAACAACATATTTATAGACAATAACATAATGGGCTTCGAAATACAAAGGCCCAAAAAAAACAACTTCCCTAGACCATCAAAGTGAGAGATGTAGCGTTCATGAAGTGGTCATTTCAGGGCTCTAGGTGATTTCGCATATGTTTGTACAACAACAAAGTGCTGAAGACTAGTTTCTGAAGTGGGCACTTCAGTGATGTAGGTGAAACTGTGTTTCTTCTTCTTCCTTTTCGACTTTGGCCCCATAACTTCCATTTTGTGCACTTTTGTCCTCTATTTTTCCCCAGAACTCTTGATTGTGCATTCATGTCCCTGTTTATGCAATATGAACAAATGCAATACCTAATAATGCCTAAATGCAATTTATAGACACTAAAACAACCAAAATTGATAGCTAAAATCATGTAAAAATGCTATACATCACAACCATAAATCTATTAGCCTTGAATCCATAAACTTCATGATTTCATTTATGCCAGTCATATTAACTTTGGTAGAGCATAATGGCGAAGAGCTCTTCTCTCCTCTTTGATGATTTTAAACTCGGGCGCTGTAGCACCACCGCTGTAGCACTGTTTTTTACAGAGTATGAGGTTAATGCGAGATCATAGCAGTGTTGTGTCTCGCGGCGGCCATTGATGCGGCGGATTCGATTAAGGCGGATGCTTCTTCCTAGGCTGGAGGGAGGTGATAAATCAGATGATGGAAGCATGTAAACTATTAGGGATAATATATCCCACATCAGGAATTCAATTGGACCTTAAGTAATATATAAAGGATTAAGGCCAATCCACCTATCACCAATTGGTTTTAAGTTGGAAGTCCATAATAAACCTGAATCTAACATGGTATCAGAGCAACCCGATGTTGGGCCACTCCGTGGATGTTGTTCCCACAATTGTCCACGCATGTGCGTGAGAGGGAGTGTTAATGACTGAAACTAAGTCTCACATCGGTGGTTAGAGAAGTAACTAAGTAATATATAAAGGGTTAGGGTCAATCTACTTATCATCAATTGGTTTTAAGTTAGAAGTCTATAATAAACCCGAATCTAACATAAACGAGTCCCAGATTTGCCAGAGGAGGCTTCTCCACCAAGATAAAGGTGCTACATGCTCTTGATTAATGTAAAGGTTGGCCTCCTTATCTTCCCTAGCAGTTCTTTTCAGTTTAGGATTACTTAAGACTTAAGAGTAATTCTGCGGTTTACAACTTCAGAAAGTTAATTAGATTAGATGGAGTTGTTTTTATATTTCTTGGTTAAACATTAAAGAGTTTGGAAAATCATTTGCAGAATCAGTTGGAGAAACAAATATTTTTCTAAAACTACAATTTTTATGCTCTTGGGCGAATTAATAATGTTATTTTGAAAAACAGGTCCGTAAAACCAGCATCTCAAACTGCATCGTTTGATTTTATTCTACGGTAATATTTCTTTGCATGCATAGATTCAATTTAATCATTTTTGGAATTCGATTCATCTAATCGAGTTTGGTATACAACCTGGAACTATACAAAGATTGTAAAAGGAGTGGGTGTGGCAAATTGAAGTCACCACTTGGTTGGACCAACAATATGAAATCCAAACATTTTAATTATTACGAATTGAATCAAAGATTCAGTATTAATTCTTTTAATATTATAATTTATTTTTTAATTATGTTAATCTTACAACAACGCGCATATAAATAAAGAACACATCCATTCGTACGAATTATAATAACAATCATGACTGTTGTTAAATAACTTTCAGTGATGTCCAAACCAACTAAAGGATGAATTAAGGACAATGTTTTACAAGATGAATTAAAAACAAATGCCAAACTAAATAATGTTTACAAGATGTATTAAAAACAAATGCCAACAACAAGATTACCTCCGCTAAGGTGACTCAAAAAGAGTTATGTACATTAGTGTTAGATACAAATTATTCAAAACATAACAACTCACATGATGATGGCATAGATGCAACAATTCAAAACAAAAGTTACTTAAAAACAAACTAATAACAACTTAAATTAATAAAATAGTATACATCAATATTAACCAAATGTTCATTACGCGATATTTCTATTACGCGACATTTCTATATTGAAAATAATTGTTTTGGAGCTATGTGATTTTTATTATGCCACCAAATAAACGTCATTTCAATAATCCAAAAAAATCAACGCAATGATTGTTATTAGTATAAACAGATGGAAAAGTTTTTGGAATTGGCTTAACGGTGAGTAACAAGTGCATAAACTCATCAACCACTATTCAGTTAGACTTTTCGGTTTCAATTTTTTTTTTATTTTGATTAGTTTTTCTCTACTACTTTCTTCGCATTCAATATAACATTTTATTTTTAATAAAAAATACAATTTCAAATAATCACCACTTCAGACTATAATTTCAACATAAAACGTAATTACTCTTATAACATACAAAAATATTATCACACTTCAATCTTTTTTTGAACTTAAATTATTAAAAACCACAATTAACGCACTTAATATGAGATCAATTTTTTGTAAAAAGAAACACCATGAAAATCATTTGAATCCCTCACAACATATCAATACCACATTTTTTTAATATAGAAACAATTAGTTATTTTTTGGACAAACAACTACTGTAAACAAGCAAAACATATTATATCACATATAGTTTTTCATTACCTAAAATTTTCTAAAAGACAAAAATTATTATGATACGCATCTTTTTCAAAATGCAAATGTAAAACACCAACTACAAAATTATATAAAATAATAATTTAAATTACAATTAAATCATATCCCACTCGTAGGGCGGACCGACCCTAGTATGACATAAAATAAAAATGGTTTCACTATTTTTTAAAGAATTTTAAACATGTAAACATTTCTTCAACTCAACTGCTTAATTTGATGAATTTTTTTTTTGCTTAATTATAAGAAAATGATTCAGTACAGTCAGGAAGCTCAGTCTCGTGAAGGAAGATAAATCTGGAATCTGGTGCAGACCTACCTTCATGCTCTCTCTGTGAAAGACTACTAAATGATAGATTAGCAGATCGAGCATTGTCAAGTTCTGTTCGTTTTTTTTTTCCTTTTTGATCTTGTTCTTCCTCTTTTGTGCACCAAAGTCTCCATTCTAGATTTAAGTGATTGCAAGAGTAATAGCAGTACGTATCGTACAAACCACAATGTGCGAGCCAATAAGCTAAATCCCATAGACAATTCAACAGAATATAAAGATAGAGACAAAAACTTGTAAAATTTTGATAACATAATATGCAAGATATCAAAGTTATTACTTGCAATCCAATCTATGAAAGATTCACTTCAAACAATTTATAAACTGACGATTAGTCACAATAACTTGTCGTGTCGCAACACCATCTAAACCCTTTGACTCTCATCCGAATAAGGATCGTCGCATCTCCCAACCCGAAGTGGAATGGAAAAATTCTTTCCTATCCACAAAGGATCATTTTAAAAATCTGTTTGTTTCGAGCTGTAAAAGTCTCAGATCTAAAGATAATAATATGCATTGTCTTAAGATTGGAATAGTTAGCTTTGGTCGACACATGAACATTGGAAGATTAGACCATTAACTGGTTTTAGAAGGGGCTTTTGCTATCTTGGGGGCTTTCAAAAGGTGTTCCCTAAAGTAAAGAACAAAGTATGTCAAAGGTTGAGGGAGCAGTTTTTCTGAGCCAACATATGAAGTTTACTAGGGACAAAAGTCCCATATATCCAGCCATCTCTTACCATCATTTCGAAAAAGCGTATATGAGACAAATGTCACACATCGAAAGTTGGAAGTGAATCTAAGTAATATATAAAATATATGGGTTAATTCATTTGTTACCAAATGTTTTAATTTGGAAGCCCATATGGTGTCAAAAACAGGGGTCAACGGTGGATATCGAACCTGGGTTGTGTGGTATCATTATCAGTATTTTACCATCCTTGCTAACGATTCTTTAGAGTTTTCTCATACAAGAATAATTTTTATCAGATTTTGTACTGTCAGATCCCCACACCTTTTCAAGTGGGTCCGCCCCTGTGTGCAGAGTAACTAAAGCACTCGAATCTGGCAAGATCTGGAACAAGCTACCGGATATGTTGCCACTCTCACACCTTAGAAAAGCTAAGCAGATATTCTCGTTAGGGAAAGTGGTCATAAAAGTGGTTATAGGACACAGCGTCGATGATGGCGGTAGATACCGATGAAATTATATACATGTCCAAAACGACATATCATATTTTTATTTAGATATCAGAAGATGGATAAAGCAATTCAAGCGTTGAGGTCACCACAAATACCAACATCAAACACAAAGAGATCATTTTAAAGATTCTGAGAATCAGTAAGCCATCCAAATATAAATAAGTTCCTCTCAAATGCAACAGTGAAGTGACCGGGGTGCTTCCCTAGAGTTTCCAATTGCTTCCATGATTAATCCATACAAACGTATTATGACTAGAAAATATCAGAATACATACATGTACACATTAAAGAAGATGTAATCGAGAATGATTTTGGGACTTGTATGAAGGATATAAACACCGGAGAGCTAATACTAGTTAACCAATATGAACACTCATTGAGTAAGCTTATCTCGTGGAGAGGGAGGCTTCTCATGGTCATGGGATTAGGGTTTGACAAGATTATGACTCTTTTTCATACCAAATAGTAGAAGAAACCGAACAAGTTTTTGTGTGTGAGATAAATGTGTACGTTTGGAGGAGGAAGTTGAAGGAACTAAACGGGATGAGGTAGCACGCTTGGTAAGGACTCTGGGGATCAATTGTCATGCTCACGGGTTCTACGTCACGCGGAGGAGAAGTGCCGATTCTTGTCACCAAATGCGGTACTGGGTGTTGGGCCTTGTCTCCAGCCCAGGTAAAACACTCCTGGAGGGGAAGTGCCGATTCTTCTAGCGTGACATTGTTCATTGCCCTTAATTTTTTTTCATTTTATAATGTAAAATTTCCTTTTATAATGTAGAGATTATTATATAAAAATTATGACGTTGCATCCAATTTATTTATATATAAGAAATTACTGTTTTAGAGTAAAATTCAATTTGGACTTTTTGATAAAGTGGCAGGGAAATAACAAAAAAAAAATTACATCTATACATACTTTTTGTCTTTGCAATAGCAATATAAGACACATTCTACTTGTTACACACTTTTGGTATAGTGTTTGTCAAATATACCCTTAAGTTACATTAAACTCAAACTTTTGTTCCTTCACATGCTTTCTCTCTCTTTTTTTCTTTTAATTGTTTTATGTTTTAAATTTTAAAAGGCAAAACAAAAAAGCACTTTCCCAATTGTGTTTCCTGCTCGTTAACCCTAATTTTGACTAAAATTCATTATCTCTTGTTTCTAAAAATATCGATCTAGTGTCAATCCTAAGAGCATCTCCAAAAAGGAACTCTATTGTGAAGTTTCTCAAACTCGAAGTTTTAAAGTGTTATTCTCCAAAAACAAAACTTCAAAACTAACTTCATAATTATTTATATTTTACATAATGATCCTTATATCTGTCATAGTTAATGAACATTTATAAAACTTTTTTTAAATAACTAATACATATATAAAATATTACAAAATATTAGTTAATAAAAGTTTACATTAAAATATCAAATTAGAATTAGAAATATATGATTAAATATTAAACTACAAGCAAAATACTACATTTTAAAAAGTTTTTAATTAAGTTTGGTTTGTAATATCCTTGTTGTCTAATTATATTTTGAAAATAATAAAAATATTATTTAAATTTTTTATTTAATTATATGTGTAAATCTTATTTTATAGAAATGAATTTGAAAATATGTGAGATATATTTTTTTAAACATAAAAATGATAAATAAGAAAATAATTAAGAATTATAAATAATATATGTAAATGTAAGAGCATCTCCAAAAAAGCCTCTCTATTATAGAGTTTTCAAAACTCTATATTTGAAGTTTTAAGGTGTTGTGCTCCAAAAACAAAACTTCAAACTAAACTTCAAAACTATTTGTATTTTATACTATAGTCCTTATATTTGGCATAACTAATTCAAATTAATAAAAATTTATAAATAACTAATACATATATAAAAATATTACAGAAATATTAATTGATAAAATATTATACTAAAATATAAAATTATAATGAGAAATATATAATTAAATATTAAATTACAATCAAAATACCACATTAAGTTCAATCAAAATACCACATTAAGTTTTGTAATATTGTTGTTGTCTAGTCCTAGTTTTAAAATATTTTAAAAATTGTTTTGATGTTTTCAATAAAAAATATGCGTAAAGTTTAAACTATAAAGATAATTTTGAAATATTTATGAGATAAGATTTTTTTTAGGATTAAAATGATAAACAACAAAATATTTAAGAATTATAAATATGATATGTAATTGTAAGGATTAAAATGCAAATAGAAATATGAAACTTCAAATTTGAAGTTTTGAGTAATGAAACTTCAAATATAGTGTCACTACTCTACTACTCAAAACTTCAAATTTGAAGTTTTAGAGTTTTTTTTTGGAGAACCAAAAACTTCATATTTGAAGTTATAGAGTTTCTTTTGGAGATGCTATAAGGAGTAAATTGCAAATAAAAAGATGAAATTTCAAATCTGAAGTTTTGAGAAGTGAAACTTCCAATATGAAACTTTACTTCCTAAAACTTAAAATTTGAAGTTTTGAAGTTTCTTTTTGGAGAGCAAAACTTTATATTTGAAGTTATAGAGTGTCTTTTGAAGATGCTCCAATATGAAACTTTACTTCTTAAAACTTCAAATTTGAAGTTTTGAAGTTTCTTTTTGGAGAGCAAAAAACTTTATATTTGAAGTTATAGAGTGTCTTTTGAAGATGCTCTAATAGCTCTTGCATCACCGTGATCCGCTCTTCCTCCTCCTTCGGTGAGCACGCCATGAAACCTGAGCTTAAGATCTCCGTGGATGGCTGCTAAGGTTCGCTCTCATTTTGGGGAACAACAGAGTCAAGCGTAGTCTCATCCTGAGAGCACGCTGTGAGTTTTCTGTGAGTTTTCCCAGTCTGATTCTTCAAGCAACTCTATTTCTGAACAATTCAAGAGCTTTGCAGGTGACATTAACATCTCCCTGTCTCTTTTTCTGAGTTTTTATTTTGAAATTCAAATTATTTTGAGATTCATACTTAATTTCTGTTAATCTCTATCTTATAGCTACTCAAAGTTTGAATTTTTTTGTGCGTCAGTTTTAATATTTAATGATATTTTATATTTTGATTTAGTTATGTAAATGACAATGCTACTAGTTTTGTGTTTATCAGGATATACAATGACCAGACTTAGCATTGTTTCTTGTTGTTGTAAGATTTTTGTTCTTTTTTTCTGGAGATCTAGCCAATTTTAATAATTCCGACATGTTTAAATTTTGGAGTTTTTTCTTCAGGTGCAATAGGCTGTGGATGGCGTGGGTCGATGTGTCGTATATGGATTGACTCAGTGATTGCAGGTCATAAATAATTGTTTCAAAATTTCAAGACCCTCGTATAAGAGGGGATTAACTCCATATGCCCTCTACCCTCCTTAACTAAACCTTACTACCCCACCCTTATTCATCCTACCTTTTAGCCTTGTACTCCCTAAACTAACCTTCCTTTCTATTTATTTTTCTATTTATTTCTCAATTAAAAATCCAACAACA
>JABAYD010043818.1:0-10009 GCA_014822095.1 Diplotaxis tenuifolia | reverse complement strand
AAGTGACTTCTCTTTTAATGTATAGGGGGATTTGGATTATTTTATAATTTATTTTAGGTTCAAAATTTTGAAATTGGAATTCAACTTCTATTTTTGGTAAGTAGGGGATAAGAGATCTACTGAGAGATCCAAAAATAATAATTGTGTATAATGCTGAAATGTGGAACGGAAATAAGTCTGTGCAGATCACAAATTACTTGTTTTGTGAAAAACTAGTTTTAGCTTGTGATTGTATGACATTTTCATACTCAAATAATAACGTTAGAAACTTTATTACTCTGGTATGCGTCAGAAAGCTACCAATCAAGCAATTTTTTTCTTGTACTTACTCCATTTACTGTTGAAATAAAAGAAAACACACACTAAACCTTTAACTGTAAAAGTTATTTATTGACTTATATGGTTTTGAGTGGTGCAAGTGGTTAAAGAAACAGCTGATGACGGGCCATAAACTGTTGCCACTCAACACAATATTTCGATTAGTATTGTCTAATTTTTAAATTAACAAAAATAAGAGAAAGTTGCATGTGATTGTGCATAAACGCACCCCATCCCGCCTTATCCCGCACTTTAAGCCGAAGAACAGTGGTTCACAAATTTTAAATGGTTGTTCTTATTTTTAAAACATCATAAAAACTAAAATATTATGTGTATGACTTCGAGTGGTGAATGTGGTTTGAGAGATGTGAGACAAGCGAATTGGTTAGTACGGTGCAATTTAAGTGCGGTTTGTGACTGCGGGAAAAGTGCGGTTTATCTAAAAGAAGCGGTTTAACAAGTATGTGAATGATGACAAAAATGATAAATAGTGCGGGACAAATGTTTGAATGGTGTTTATAAAGCAAATAATACAAAAATATAACATAATATTCTACTTGATATTATAAATATATTTTACATATTTTTAGAAGAGAAATTCCTAGGATAGACCAAAAAAGGTTTTTGGTACAAATATAGACCTTGAAAATAAAAATGACTAAAATATATTTAAATGGGCAATTAAAAATAAGTAAATATTCATTTTTTACCTTTTGGGTTAACTAATCCTAAACTTTTTTGTTTAGAGTTGGGGAGTGAGATTTTGCGGAAAGAGTTTCCAATTTAAAAAAAAAACTCAAAATTTTCAAAATTAAAAATGTTATTTTGGTCATTTTAGTTTTTGAAGTCTATTTTTGAGATAAAAATTTAAAGATGGTATATTTGAGAGAATTGCCCTTTTTAGAAAGTACAATAAATTACAATCAGTAGCACATTTATTTTATTGGTTTTCCATAACATATTTGCAATATCATCCCTTATTTGTGTCATATGTCCTCCATCTTTTGTCTCAATTGTTTCCATATAATCCAAGTCAGTATGAAAATCAGTCTCTCCTTGTGTGTTAAATCCTACGCTTTCGGCCATTACTTCAGCAAAATCTGCATCTGAAAAATTTGAAATCTTGATAAAATTATGAAATTCCATTATAGCTTTTTTTACTCTCTTTTGTATGACAATACTATATCTTGGGAAATCACAAAGAATCTTCCATGTTTTCTTCTAAACTCCAAAAGTCCTCTCGATAACTGAACTTAAAGATGGATGATATCGATTAAACAATTCTTCTTTATTCCATGGAGCAAGCCCATAGTTGAACTACGACATATGATATCTGACAACGTTGTTTAGTGATGACTTATATAGAGCCAAAAATCCTTGCATGTTTGGATAACCCGAGTCAACAACATAATATTTTTCCATTGGAGGTAAAGGAAATTCAGGATCGCTTTCTTCTACCATTGTGAGAACGGTTGTATCATGACAAGACCCCGATGCTCCATTCCATACATATGTGAATATCATATTCAGATCACAAATTGCCATGATATTCAACGAACCATTATCGTCTCAATTCCAATACATTCCTTATAATTCTGGTGGTACTTTTACACAAACATGAGTCTCATCTATAGCGCCAAAAAAATCCACTAAAAATGGATACCATTTTGGATGTACTTGAAGTCGTGAGGAAATTCGGTATAATTCTTGTCTTGTTGGAGTTCTGATATAATCGCATGCAAGTAATTCCGTCGCTTTAAGAACTTTTTTAAATTTTCTTTTCATAGTCTCTTGATTTCGTCCAAATCTCAACCCAACATCTCTTTGAACTTTATTGTTCCCGCAAATACGCAAAAATATAGCCACACTTTCTTCAATGCCTACATTAGATGTTGGTTGTAGACCATAATTCATTTGTAGCATGTTGCATAATGTTCGGAAACATGGTAGTGACATTCGTAAGAGTTGAAGACAAGCTTCATCATGTTCGTGAACTCGAGACGACATATTTCTCCATCATGAACCTCCATCTGTCTGGGCACGTGCTCTATGAAAATATCGATCATAATAATTCAAAGCGGGTTGAATTATTAACTCCTCAAATTACTCATTTTCTAAATTCCGCAACTCAAGTCTCTCTTCATAAGATAGCGTGTGGATGTTTTGTGATCGCAATTGGCAGATACGAAATGCCTGCAAATTAAAAACATGAAATATATTTCATTAGTCATATAAAAATAATAATAAATAACACATTAACACACCAAAAAATATAAAAATATTTTAAAACACTAAAACATGACAACCTGTTAACACACGAAAATAATATAGAAATATTTTAAAACGCATTGAAACATGACAACTGATTAACACACCAACATAATATAAAAATACTTCAAAAAACATTAAAACCCATCAACACAAAACAATAATAATAATATTATTATATTACAATAATAAAACATGACAATCAAATCGCTACTCGTCGTCTCCTGAATCACTTTGATGTTCTTCACTAGGTTCTTCTGTAGATCCCCGAATATTGAATAGACCTCCACGTCTCAGTGTTTGTGATGTGCTTCCAGATTTAAAATAATTAGTGAAACCAATTCTAGATGATGGTGATTGGTGGACCTTCTCTGAAGTATCTATCCTTGCATCTTCTGAATAATTTTTTTGATTATTCACCGGACTTCCAACTTGATTTCCAAATGCAAATCCGAAGTGGACATTTGTTGGTGTTGTTCCAGAAGAGCCGACTTGCTGAAAATTTGATGGTTGTTGACCAGGATAAAAATTTTGTGGAGTGTTCCATTGGTGAGAATTTGGTGGCGTACTCCATTGTTGAACATTTAGAGGTGTGTTCCAACTGGGACCATTTGGAAGTATGTTCAAACTTGGACCATTTGGAGGTGTGTTCCAACTTGGACTAGTTGGAGGTATACCCCATCGTTGAACGTTTGGTGGTGTCCCTTAATATTGAACATTTGGTGGTGTTCTCCAGTATTGCATATTTGGAGGTGTACCCCATTGTTGTGTAGTCGGTGGTGTACCCCAGTTTTGAAAATTGTTTCCTCTGGAAGTATTAGCCACTGAAGATGAACTACCAGATGATAAACCTCCAGAATGTGAACTCCCAAATAATTTCTCTGAGCCCAATTGTTTTGGCACATCTTCATTATTTCGTGAGACACCCCTCATAGCTTCTTTGAATTGCTTAGGGTTCTTCCATATAGTTATCTTCTCACAATGAATATGGTTGCTTGGCTCTTATAATAGACAATAGTTATAACTTTCTTTCCATGTCTATTCTGCTGAACGAGATGTTTTGTGTCTTTTGTTTTGAAGGAAAACTTAATTCAAGTAGTACTAGAATTGAAGTCTCTCTCGGGAAGAAGTTAACGAGAGATATGCTTCCTGACTATGTTACATGGAAACTGAAGCTGATGTGCTGAATCGGAATCGTATGGAAACGCAGAATCGAGATTTAAAAAACAATTAGGAAGCGGATATGTGTTGGAAGCGTATATCCTATATATATATATAATAAAATTTATAACTAAGAATTATATGATTCTAATTTAAAGAAACATTTATTCATTTGTTATAATTTTAAAAGATTATATACTAGAATTGTGAAATACGGATAATTTTTTTATAAATAAATATTTTTAATTAGTTATTTTAAATATTTTATAAATAATTGGCACAACATTTTTGAATATATGCTATATCTTTAATAAAAACAGTGCATACATATGATTTATAGTATTAATTTTAGTATTTACATATATATTCTCACTCACTGCATATATTATGAAAACATAAAATGATCTTATATTATTTATATATGCCACTGTGATTTTAGAACTGGAAGCGTGATTCCAAAATGGAATCGTAATCTTCCAACGTTGTTTTATATAGGTTATTTTAGAAACGTTTTGGAATTGAGATTCCGCAAGATTCCACAGGGTTCCGATTCCGACTCCGATTCCGCAGCGGGAAACGCACGTCTGATGAAGATTCCGTGCAACGTAGTCCTGAGATAGAAAAAGAACACAAGGTTCCAATTTTTCCCTACTACTGAATTCACGATATTTCTTATTAATTGCATCCTTTTTAATTTGTTTTTTCTCTGTGTCAGAGGAAAGAGAAATTGTTGAAAAAACAACATATACAGTCTCTTCTCCTTGATAACTATTTGGTTGCTGATGGTTTTGGTGGTGGCCGTTCTCGCCGTGATAGGAAACCAGTTAGATACATTTTTGGTAAGCTTATGACGGGTGTATCACGAAATAATGAAGGTGTGCCAAAACAATTGGGCCCAGAGAAGTTATTGGGGAGTCCACATTCTAGAGGTTTATCATCTGATAGTCCATCTTCAGTGAGTAATACTTCCAGAGGAAACAATTTTCAAAACTGGGGTACACTACCGACTACACAAAAATGGTGTACACCTTCAAATGTGCAATACTAGGGAACACCACTAAATGTTCAATATTGGGGGACACTACCAAATGCTCAACCATGGGGTGTACCTCCAAATGGTCCAAGTTGGAACACACCTCCAAATGGTCCAAGTTGGAACACACCTCCAATTGGTCCAATTTGAACATACCTCCAAATGGTCCCAGTTGGAACACACCTCTAAATGTTCAACAATGAAGTACGCCACTAAATTCTCACCAATGGAACACTCCACAAAATTTTTATCCTGGTCAACAACCATCAAATTTTCAGCAAGTCGGCTCTTCTGGAACAACACCAACAAATGTCCACTTCGGATTTGCAGTTGGAAATCAAGTTGGAAGTCCGGTGAATAATCAAAAAAATTATTCAGAAGATGCAAGGATAGATACTTCAGAGAAGGTCCACCAATCACCATCAGCTAGAATTGGTTTCACTAATTATTTTAAATCTGAAAGCACGTCACAAATACCGAGACGTGGGGGTCTATTCAATATTTGGGGAACTACAGAAAAACCTAGTGAAGAGCATCAAAGTGATTCAGGAGACGAAGAGTAGCGATTTGATTGTCATGTTTTATTATTGTAGTATAATATTATTATTGTTTTGTGTTGATGGGTTTTAATGTGTTTTGAAGTATTTTATATTATGTTGGTGTGTTAATCGGTTGTCATGATTTAATGTTTTTTTAAATATTTCTATATTATTTTCGTGTGTTAATAGGTTGTCATGTTTTAGTGTTTTAAAATATTTTTATATTCTTTTGGTGTGTTAATGTATTATTTTTTATTATTTCTATATGACTAATAAAATATATTTCATGTTTTTTTTGCAGGCATTTCATATCTGCCAATTGCGATCACAAAACATCCACACGATATCTTATGAAGAGAGACTTTTGTTGTAGAATTTAGAAAATGAGAAATTTGAGTAGTTAATAATGTAACCCGCTTTGAATTATTATGATCGATATTTTCATAGAGCACCTGCCCGGACAGATGGAGGTTCATGGTGGAGAAATATGTTGTCTCGAGTTCAAGTAGATGATGAAGCTTGTCTTCAACTCTTACGAATGTCACTACCATGTTTCCGAACATTATGCAACACACTACAAACGAATTATGGTTACATTCAATTTCTAATGTAAGCATTGAAGAAAGGATGACTATATTTTTGCATATTTGCGGGCACAATGAAATTCAAAGAGATGTTGGGTTGAGATTTGGACAAAATCAAGAGACTATGAAAAGAAAATTTAAAGAAGTTCTTAAAACGACGGAATTACTTGCATGCGATTATATCATAACTCCAACAAGACAAGAATTATTCTGAATTTCCTCACGACTTCAAGTACATCCAAAATGGTATCCATTTTTAGTGGATTTTTTGGCGCTATGGATGGGACTCATGTTTACGTAAAAATACAACCATAATTACAAGGAACGTATTGAAATCGACACGATAATGCTTCGTTGAATATCGTGGCAAAGTGTGATCTGAATATGCTATTCACATATGTATGGAATGGAGCACCGGGGTCCTGTCATGATACAGCCGTTCTCACAATTGCACAAGAAAGCGATCCTGAATTTCCTTTGCCTCCAATGGAAAAGTATTATTTTGTTGACTCGGGTTATCCAAACATGCAAGGATTTTTGGTTCCATATAAGTCATTACGAAACAAAGTTGTCAGATATCATATGTCGCAGTTCAACTATGAGCCTGCTCCACAGAATAAAGAAGAATTGTTTAATCGATATCATGCATCTTTACGCTTAGTTATCGAGAGGACTTTTGGAATTTGGAAAAAAAATGGAGAATTCTTTGTGATTTTCCAAATTATAGTATTGACATACAAAAGAGAGTAATAATGGCTACAATGGGTTTACATAATTTTTTCAAGATTTCAAAAAATTTCAGATGCAGATTTTGCTGAAGTAATGGCAGAGACCGGAGGATTTAACACACAATGAGAGACTGATTTTCATACTGATTTAGATTATGTGGAAACAGTTGAGGCAAGAGATGGAGGACATATGACGCAAATAAGAGATAATATTGCAAATATGTTATGGGAAAAACAATAAAATAAATGTGTTAATGATTGTAATTTATTTGTACTTTCTAAAAATATGTAAAATATATTTATAATATAAAGTAGAATATTATTTTATATTTTTGTATTATTTACTTTATAAACACCATTCAAACATTTGTCTCGCACTATTTATCATTTTTGTCATCATTCACATATTTGTTAAACCGCTTCTTTTAGATGAACCGCACTTGTCCCGCAGTATGCATTTTTTAACACAAACTGCACTTAAACCGCACCACACTAACCTTTTCGCAGTCACCACTCGGAGCCTATGTTGGGCTGGTTTACACTCATTTTTCATAAATAAAAGTGTAAAAGATGTCATTGTCTAATATAACTTTTTTTTATTGTGACATTTGAGTTGAAATGAGAGTACATTTTTCTACTATGTTATTTGCTGCGCTAGAAATGCTTTACAATCACATCCTAAGTGAAAAAATCATGTCCTCCCACTTAGTCTTATTACCATTCTTAGAGAGAAGATTTGATACACTTACCGTTACTTTAGATAAAATGAGAATAACAACGGCTTTGATTGAAAAATATATATAGCAGATAATAAGTTAGAGTAAAATTATATTCCATTCAATTATTCTGCCTTTTAACCAATCAGTTGTAAAGTGTTTTTCATCCATTAACATCAAAATGGAGAAAAAATAGACTAAGTTTATGATTGGAAAATACCAGAGGAACTAAGAATAAATGAAACGAAGGAAGATAAAGTAAATTTGCAAAGTGATATATAAAAAATGAAATTTGTTTTCACTTGATTGGTGAATTGGTAGCTGAAGTGAGAGTAAAACACCTTTTTGTCAGCCAATAATAGAGAGAAAAAAATGTTACTCCTAATTTTATTTTCTAATTTATTTTTTTTTACTTTTTTATTCTACCATTTTACTCTATTATTTACCAATCAAAATCTATAACATTAACTCTCAAACTTTTGATTGGTAAATAATTGAATAATATGGTACAATAAAAAAGTTGAAAGAGGAAAAAACTAAAAATAACGATATAAATTTTGTCAAAGGGAAAATTTGTATTATCGCATCGTTTTTGTTATTTTATCAGAAACATAATAATGTTTACTTTCTTTAAAATCTAAGATCATAGTAATATAAATTTCATCTTACTTTTTTAGTCTAGGATTCAGATTCAAATTTAGATTCACCTCACTTATTGAAATTGTAGCTTCCAATGTTATATAGTCCCAAATTGAGTTTTTGATTCAATTAATATATCGATAAATTAATAATCTCCGTAAATTAATAAAAAAATATAGTTTTGGTGTAGTCCCAACATTATTATAGTTTATAGAGATTTCATATCGTATTTGTTATCTCCGAGTATTTTATAAAAATGATAATTTTCTCAAATAGCACAGAAATGGTTTTTTATCACAACATAAGTACTGTTTAACATTAAGATCTATCAATAATTGGAAGGAAATACAAAAAATAACTGAAACCTAGTTTTTGATATATTTTGAGGAGACAAGCATACGTGCTCGACTATCAATTTGTGCGGGTCTACTTTTCTTCTTTCCAAAAAATGTCGAAAATGAGTGTTGGGAAAACGCTAGACGTTAAAAATGCATGATGTATAGTCTAGACAATCAATTATACGAAACATCTATGTGTTTATTTTTTGGAACATCAAGTTCGTTATAAAATAAAAGTCCAACACAAGCCCAAACTTTGCAGGAGCATCATTCTTCCAATGCCATTACAATTGTCTATGGTGAGAAAGTTACTCGAATGTTGAAATAAGCAGATAATGGTGACACGTCTTCTGTTGTAGCTAGTAATATAAGAAGCAAGCAACCTCCATCTCTGATATCTATAATTATCCATTAAGAAGGCCTGCTTTTGATTGGAGATTCTTGGTGAATCAATTCTCCACATGAGAGTCTTGGACGGGAATACAACAAAGAAACTATTAAATATAAACTGGCGTAATTGCTAGGCATACCATATTCCCATATAGATTCTTCCACCAAAAGACTGTACTTATTATATAAGCAGAGTTACACACACACAAAAGCATCAAAGATCAACCAACATTAAAAGCGATGGCTCAGATAGCGAAATCCATGATAGAAGTGGAGATCAAAGTGTCAGCTGACAAGATTTTCCAAGCTATTAAGGCTACTTCCCGCAGCGTACCAAAACTTTCTCCAGAGAAAATACTTAACGTGGAGGAGCAAGTCGGTGATGACACCAAGAACTGGACTTTGTCTGTCGGTAAAAAAAACAAATTCTCTCCTCTTATATAGCTCCCATAATTATGTTACTCTTTGTATCAATCTAATATCATGTGGGTTTTGTTTGTAGATGGAAAAGTGGAGAAGATGAAGGAGAGAGTTGAAATAGACGAGGAGAACAAATCAATGACTGTGTTTGTGTTCGATGGGGATGTAATGGAAAACTACAGTAGCTTCAAATGTAACCTTCAGATTATACCCAAGCTCCATGGAGGAAGTATAGCGAGATGGAGCTGGGAATACGAGAAGCTTAACTCAGAGTCTCCAGCTCCTAACAAGTATATGGATTTTGCGGTCTATCTCACTAGAGATATTGAGTCTAATCTTCTCAAAACATAAAGATGTAAGTTATATATGTATTGCTTTGTTTATAGCAATGGTTGCATCTCTTTAAAACATGTTTGTACGTACGAAAGTTAAATGAATAAAAGTTTGAAGGGGTTGTGTTTTGACGTTAATATACGTACGACTTTGTTATTATCCAAGTTAGTTTTGTGTTGAAAGAGTTCACTTTCTTTAAAAAGTTAGATTTAATATAGTTTAAGCTACCATTGAAATACGGTAGTCCCGTTGGTATAAGCACAAATTGTTGTGCTCCTGGTTCAAAATCTATGTTGCACCGAGACGGATACGGGGACAGATACGGGGGCTGGGACGGGGACGGAAAACGGCAAAACTTAAAATTTAAGGATACGGGGACGGCATATACATATCTATAAAATTATATACAATATCTATTAATATAGAACATAAAAAGTTATTTTATAAATCTCAACAAGTAAATAAAGCAAATAACCTATTATTACAACCATAAGTTAAAAATCAGAGCAGTGAAAACCTAACAAAGAACATATAACCATTAC
>JABAYD010043812.1:0-18899 GCA_014822095.1 Diplotaxis tenuifolia | reverse complement strand
CTAACACCATCACCACTCTCCCTTTCGCCTTGCTTATTGAATCTAAAAAATTTATATATAATTAGACACAAACTAAACAAACAAAAAATGTAGCCTAAATGAGCGTGTAATTGAAAAATTGAAATTCATCGTCATTGGAAACGAAATCTGGTGGCTAAATACCATGGTAATCAAAAAATTGTTCTAGATCTTCTTCTTCACCTGCATGTACACTAATAATCTATTAAGAAACTAGAAACAACACATCGACAATTAAATGAAGATGGTGACGAAGCTGGAGGAAGATGGCGACGTCGAAGCTGGAGGAAGAATGACGACGTCGAAGCTGGAGGAAGAATGACGACGGCGAGGTTGGATGAAAACGTCCACAGCGAGGTTAGATGAAGATGACGATGAAACTTGATGATTCCTCGACGGCGAAGCTTTGTGGAGATGGAAGCTTATTAACCTCTTCTTCTTTAAAAGATGGGAATTAGATAAGAAAGGTTATTTTAGTCATTCTCATTTAGTTCCTTTAGGTATTTATGGAAATATCACTCTTCTTAAGGTAAACGTGAATGAATGTACCCAAAAATGTGTATTTATGCAATTCTCCCATGATATAAAGCCCAAAAACAAATAAAAATGGTATTTTGGGTCGCAGTAATCTTTAGTTTAATAAAAGTAAACATATTAGGTTGTAGGTTATCCTTGTTTCTAATCATCATTATTTTA
Source organism: Diplotaxis tenuifolia (assembly GCA_014822095.1). Classification (NCBI taxonomy): domain Eukaryota; kingdom Viridiplantae; phylum Streptophyta; class Magnoliopsida; order Brassicales; family Brassicaceae; genus Diplotaxis; species Diplotaxis tenuifolia. The sequence goes on along the minus strand of JABAYD010043812.1, from coordinate 18,185 downwards.
GATATTTTCTATTTTGTTTGGAAAAACAATTAATTTTTTGTACTTCATCTTTAATCTGACAAATTCTACTTACCTTTAAATTTTTTTTCCTAAATCGCACTAATTTTTTTTTTTTAAAAGAAACACAGGCCATGTTTCGTAACCCAAAACTCTCGCACCAGACTATGCCACCCAAACCACTAGACTATGACGTTTTTACGTTATATTTTCACATATGTTAATATATACATATATTTATATTATAACTTTATAAGTACAATAAAAATCATGCCCTGATTAATTCCTGCTTAATTTTTGATTTATTGATGAGTCGCTAACCCACCGCCCGACTAGCCTAGCGAAGTCTTAAACATGAATAAGGATTTCACAGTGTTTAAATAATACTTGATTATTTTGTGTATATATAAATAGGTTTCCATGATTTTTAATTTGAAATATATCAGTAACATGAATAATCTTATATCTCAAAAGTTAACTTTGCTATTTTATTTATTAAGTTCTAAGAAAATATATTCGCTTTTTAAAACCTTGAGGCAAACTAAACTAAGAATACTAATTGAAAATATAAAAAAAAAACATAGTGAAAATGTTGTTATCTGAAAATTATTTTTTTAATTAAAATTTTTATTTTAAAAGAAAACCCATAACTAAACATTGATCAAATAAAAAATTTAATTTTTATAATTAAAAATATTAAATGAGTGGTTTGTAATATTATTTATTAATAATGAATATATGTTGTACAAAGAAATTTTCAAAATAAATTATAAAACATAAGAATTTTCAAATGGATATATAAATAATTTATTTCATAATTTTACAATAAAATATATATTAATAAATCTATAAAATATTTAGCCCTGCATGCGCGGTGAAACACTTTTATTGTAAAAATAAAAAGAATTCTTTGAGATCAAAAGTTAGCCAAAAAAAACACAATGTCTTGAGATGGTATTTTATTTTTGTGTTTTCTAGTAAATAGTTTTAGTTTATTTTACTGGGTTTCTGGATTTTTCTCTCTCTTTTTTGAATATATATATATATATATATATATATGATTTATTGATTTCAATAGTGATACATCATATTGTTTTTCAAAATCACTACTTAATAAGTTTGTTGCTGTTACTATTTTTATTTATTTAATCCATTTTTTTAATAAATTTGATGTTTAATTTTACAGTAAAAAATTACATTTGTTGTATAATTTTATATTATAACTAAACTTTTTTAAAATATTACACATTCACTTAATAAACATACGCATACTTTAGGATGAAAAGCTACATTTAAGTTTTTAGAAAATCACTTAAAAATCTATGCAAATTTTAGGATGAATAATATTCCATAATTAATATGTATATTTAAAAGCATAAAATCGTGTAGGTGTGGTATTGTAACCATATTTTCCATTAAATTTATTTTTTGAAAAATTGCTAATATAATAAATAAAATAAAAAATACATTCATAAAACTTGTGCAATTTTGAAGATGAAGAATACACACTAATATTATTTTTATAATTTAATTGTTAATGATATAGGGAAAAAAGAAGAGATCATATGTTTCATAAATATCCTGATTAATTTGTATACAATGATCGAAATCGGGAATCACTTAGTTTTTGTCTCTAATAGTAAAAATTAATTGATATGCTTTCCTCTTTACTTCCAATTACCACTTGATAACAAGTAAACACAATACTATAAATAAATACAATCTGTTATTTGTAAATATATAGTATAGTATGAAACATCAAAATATAATTATTATTATATTTAATTTTATAAATATATAATATAATAAATATGTAAGATAAAATACATATAACATAAATTGTTAAACCTTTTTAAAATATTTTGCAAAAATATAAAGAGCTAACGAATTTCAGAGTATACATTTATTAGAAAATATAAAAATAAATAAATATTTGAGATAAACTTTACAACTATGAAACTTATTACGAATATTACTTAATAGCATCATTCAAAACTATTCTTTTTTTATCAATTATCGTCCTCATTATGACGAGATTTCCATCCAAACAAATATGAAAGCAAATCTTAATCGTATCGGAACAAAAGTAATGATATTAAGAATATAATATAATAAAATGAATAAACGAATACTATTCCGACTATGCGGAGATTTCAAAATGATAACAAAATTTTATCATTTTCATATTTATTTAAATGAATATTTTCTTTTATTTGCAATAAAAATAAATAGAACGAAAATATTTTTTGGTTTGTTTATACATTCCAAATCAAATTTTTCACCTATATATCTAAATATAACTGTATTTATCTAATATTGCTTTGTTTATATATTAAAAATATTAAAATATCCTTGAAAATTTAAACATTAATATGTAAAATCTTAGGAAACTTAACTGTATAGATTATATGGTTTTCCTTAAATAGTTGAAAATTACAAAAAATTATCAGAATTTTTTAACTAACTACCTATTATTATAAATTTAATATATGTGTAAAATATGTTTATGCTAAAATAATCATGTTATAGTATGTCTTTTTTTTTAAACTCATTTTTCTTGTGATAGTATGTTATGTTATTTTATTAAGATTAAGCTTATTTAAACCGGATTTTTAAGACATGTATATCTATTATATATATATCAAAATATATCTGATATTACATCAAATGAAAAAATAAATAATGTTTTTGGAAATATAAATAAAATTGGCAATAACCGTTTCTTAAAAAACTTTTAATTTATATAAAAACATATTAATTTTTACTGTAAATGAAACAAGGACATTTAAAAAGATTTTAAAGAATATGTAATTTTTTGATACAAACTATCACTACAATATCACATTTTGAATTATATAACAAGAAATATTAAAGACAAATTTAAATCAAACCTAAACAATACTTTTAAAATTAAGTAGTTTTTGGTAATCTTTCCACACTCCACAAAAATTAGGTAAGTTTTGGCATCTAATCATATTTAGAGTATATATGCGAATTTCCATCTTAAGTATCCTAATTTTTGTGGTAAAAGCATAAATTTAATCGTATGCTATATATATAAACACCAACATCACCATTCAAAAAATAAAAAGATTTTGCTCATTAAAAACAAATTGATGGGTTTTTTTAAAAGCCTCACATTTCTTAGAACTTGATGGCGAATTAAAGTTAAAGCTATTTGTTCATGCTGTGAAAATGATGAATTTTATTTAAATCTATCGTAATATTAGTTTAATTAAGTATATGAGTGTTCTCAGTGTATTTCAAGGTATTCTCATATACCATACTTGGTTCCTTTCATTCAAGAATGCATCGCCTCGGGACTCCGGAGCCACCTGAAAAATTAAAGATGTAAGCAAATGTAAGGCTATAATTTAAATATCCTTCTTCAATTTCTGGTCTCGCCTACAAATCAATATCAAATTGCTTCAGAGACAAGACAAGATGGTAAGACATTGTTTGTGAATATATAAGCACCATTCCTGCGCGCACACACTTTGTCATCCCCTTTATCATATTAGCAAATCAACACCTAACAATTACGACGTTCCGTAAGAACATTTAAATGGTTAAACTTTTCCGTATCAATACCTATAGTTTGCATAACAACAAACCATCAAGGAATACATATTTATAACTCTTGAAAATAACTTATTTTATCTACACTATTAAAATATAATTTCTTTGAGAGTATTTAAAATAGTGTCATTTTCTTTTAATTTAAAATAAAAATGGAAACACAATATTATTTAACTGATACATTCCATATTATATAGCATGTTCTTATTTAGTATTACTTTATTTATACAAAATAATTTTTTTTCTATACGTTTTGACCTAGCTTTTATTTTGTCTTTTATACTAAACTTTTTAACTATATATAGGTTATATTTATCTTATTATTAAACGTCATTTGCTATATATATATAGGCCAACCTTAAAATATATTGGTCAAAATTTTATTTTCTATATATGGGTCACAAATTAATTTTTTATATATACCAGAAGAAGTTAAAATTTCTTAGTGTGGTCATTTGCTACTGGTCACAAGATATTTATCAAATACAAATAAGTTAACAAAAGGTATTGTCGTTTCTATTATAAACTAATAAACATATTAATAGTTTTATTAACAAAAGACAATTTCGCGCTTCCAAAGTGCAGATCAAAATCTAGTAAACTATTAAAACTAATGCATTTTTCCATGTTTATATGTGTAGTTAGCGGTTAACCTCTTTAATTACTTTTTAGTAAGATTTTTCCTGTGTGTGAGATTGGATAATATGATTTTATTAAACTTATCAAAGTTCTGTTCTTATGTAAGTTTTGTGTTATACATTATATTTAACTAGATATGGACCCGTGCATTGCACGGGTTTTGTTTGATGTTTTAATTTTATATAAAACATAAAAATAATAAATCATTTGTTATAATGTTATGATTTCTTTTGCATATGTTATATGAGATTTATCTCAGAATTAAAAACTTGTTTTCCCACATAAATTCAGGTTAATATTTGTACTTAGCGTTAGAAAAAATAATCATATTGAAAAATCTAATCCGAAATAAAAACAAATGTGAACGTTAAATAAGGTTAATCAAGTCAATGACAACAACATACACTTTCGTAGGTACTAATTAATTTTGGATTAAATTAATATTTGTTATTCGCTTCACGCTTAAATATATTGTAATGTTTCTTGGCCGTTTTATGTCCATGTTGAAGACCATATTCAGGAAACTTAATTGTCTGAATAATTGTTTATAAAAACATAATTTCTTAATTATATTTTTGTGAAAATGTCTATAGTTTTGTGGTGATAAGTCTTAAAAATCACAAAATGTATGTGCTTGTTGAAGACGTTATTTATGAATCTGAATTATGTGAATTAAATTTTATAAGAAAATTTAACTTCTTAATTATAGTTTGGTGAAAAATATATATTTTTGTGGTGATAAATGTTAAAATAAATAGATAAATAATTTTATTATGTGATGTAATAAGGCTAAAGTAAACACAATCTTGAAGGTAATTAAAAATTTCTTCAAATTTAATATTAAATATACGATATTCAGTATAATATATATTGTGTTAAAACATTATATAACTTTACAAACTCAATTCCACCTCTGAAATACTAAACCTTACACAATAGTCGGTAACTTTAAGTCTATGACATTTTTGCTTGAAGAAACTATCAAAATTGATATGCCGTTTTAGATTTATAGTTTTTCCTATGTGTACTTTATTATCATTTTAAATTACTTGTTTTGCATTTTATAGTAATAATAAAAATGTTTATCTGTTTTAAATAATTTTATTAATTCATTATTTATTAATAGTACAAAATTACATTTTAATTAAAAAGGAATGATAAAAATACTATACAGTAAAAACTAAAATGTAATAAGCTGATGATGAAGCTTAATTTATTTTGACCAAACACATATAAATATCACTTATATTGACAATAATAATAATATCTTTTTATGACAAAACACGAAAATATATATATCAAAAATTTGTATGTTTTCATATGAGATAGGTATAAAGATCAATGACAACAACATCATAAACTTTTATTTGTTAATTAAATAGTTTTAGTATCATATTTTCATCAAATTTTATAAAATTACTACTAAATAAGTTAGGATATATGAAAGGAAAACATTCTATTTTATAAATAATTTTATTCATATTTAAAAATGAAAAATAATATTAAATACACTTTTCACTTTTTTTTAGGATTTAGAAAATAAAAATTACGATCATATAATCTTTTAAAATATCTTCTGTTTAGAATTTCAGATAATTATCAAATAATTATTTTCGGTTGGTATTAAATAGTCTTAAAATTACTCTTTTTACAATTCATATCACTATTATTTTTACATATTTATTTTTAATTAAATAATTATTAATTAGTATCATGCTCATCATCAAGTTATATTTTTAAAAAATATTATCAAATAACTTTTTATATTTTTTTTTGGCTACAGCCTAAAAATATGATAATATCTCTTTTGTTTAGGATTTTTAGGAAAAAGAAAACTACTATCAAATACACTTTGCACAGAAAATAAAATTACGATCATTCTTTTAAAATTGTCTTCTATTTAGAATTTCAAACAATTATCAAATAATTATTTCGGTTGGTATTAAATAATCTTAAAATTACTATTTTTATAACTCATATCACTACTATTTTACATATTTATTTTTAATTAAATAATTATTAATTAGTATCATGTCCATCATTAAGTTATCTTTTTAAAAAATATTATCAAATAACTTTTTATATTTCTCTGGCTACAGACTAAAAATATGATAAAAACTCTTTTCTTTAGGATTTTTAGAAAAAGGAAAACTACTATCAAATATTATTTACTATTTTCTATAGTAGTTTAGAAAAGAAAAACTAATATTACATAATCTTTTGCAGTTATATTTTTCTAGGATTTAGAAAAATCGAATTACTATCAAATATTTATTTTCATCTAATATTAACTATCTTAAAAAAAGTTTCTATTTTCAAAATTAGTTTTTTCAATGCAAAGTTTTTATTTTAAAACTTGCTATTACTTTTTGTAAGAGATTATGTAATAGTATTTTTTTTCTTTTTAAAATGCTAAAAAACTGTAAATGATAATTATTTAAAGAAGAATTTTCCTTTTCTAAATCTATTTTAAATCCTAGTGACAAAATGATTATATTTTTGCCACATGTCACAATCTTAAATTTGTATTGAAACATGTCGGAATCATGTTAATCAAGCTTTATAGAATAAGATGTTGTATTCTAGAATAATAATTTTATATTTTACGAAAAACAAAATTTATTTATAGAATAACTATTGTAATTAAATTAGAAATATGTACCATGCTCTGTGGAAAGTTAAGCCCAATTCTAGCGCATTAGGATATGATCCACCATCCAAATAAGGTTTGTCAGTTGTACAAGATTACGTACACGAATCCGTATGAGAATAGGAGATTGGCCAAATCCTATAAACAAGAGACGTCGCAGCATTATAAAATCATCCGGGAGAAGACCTAGAGCAAAAAAGTGAGAGTTACTAATTCATAAGTTAGAGTCTTGTGTTTTAGTGGTTTCGATTTAAGTTTGTGTAACGATCTTTTTTTAAAGTGAATAAAGCTCGACACAAGTTTTTGATATCAGATTTCATTCTAAGTTTAAGCACTAATAAAAGGTTTTAAACCTAACATGCTCAATGCTCACATGCCACATGGAAGAGAATATCAAAAACCTTTTATTGGTGCTTAAACTTGATGTTCACGTCACAGAATACAATTTGAGCCACAGAATACAATTTTTGGGGCCAAAAATTTTTCATCGCTTCTAACCTTTATAAAGTCAGGCACGGCCCTGAATCACAGCTCCCAAAATAAAAATAAAAACCACACGTATCGATGTTTTATAAAATTGGGATGTTACGTCTCACCTGCAACAACAAATAAATGTATCAACTTGCAAGAACACATAAATGTCACATGAAAACTTACACAATAGCTGATTAAGAGTGAGATGGGTATTATGAGTATACACGATACACGTGATGTTCACGTCGTGTGTAGAGTCAGTTAGGGAAGTTAGCTTAGGATAATGTTAATCACTTGTACTCATAATATTACACTTACTCTTTACTTTGTTGCTTGTACCAAAGGCATCATATAATTTATCCTCAATAATATAGTTGACAAATATTACCTACGTAAAAACAAACAAAAAATGGATAGTTGTTATCACGTAATTCTCTAATAATTCTCATCATGTAGTAATTATTATAATATATGAGATATATAATGCATACCTACGAAACAAATATGCACAACAATATATCTTGAAGAACATTCTCTATTTGATTATTCAGATTATGAATTTATTAGAACTCAAACGTAATAACAATTACTCAAAAAAAAGTAAAATAAAGTCACTATGTATTGTAATAAGGAACCTAAACAATAAGATTAAAGAGATAAATAATATATAAAACTTAAATGTAAATCATATATTAAAAACGTTTATGATAATATTAAAGTTACATATTTTAATATTCACACAAATGTGCATGTTAAATTCTAGTTTTCCCTTTAAATACCGCTTTCAAAACAATTCCTGCAATTATCTTTCGATCCATACATGTTGTGTAGCCATTAGGAGTGCTTGTTGTTCTGCTTCGAAGATAGATCCACACACAATTTAGACAATTTGTCCTGCTTCAAGAAAGAAACCTTAAGAATAAATTTTTAGGTTGTAATTCATTGTAAATAAGTTTTTGGGATTGAGTCAATTTTATATTCATTTAAAAAGAAAAGAAACTTTAAGAATCCAGAATGATTGCCATACCAGCTAGAGTGCCATCTTTGGTTAAATGGCAAGCATATTTGCATTTTACATAACCATGTTTTGGTCGTGATCATTTGGAATAGTTAATGGACCTAGAGTATCTGCAATGGTGTTATTTTATGGGAGTTTTTACAAATAGTATTTTTGATTTTTTAATTATTTTATTATTTAGTTTTTTTTTAAAAAAAAATCAATGAATCACGGTTTACCACGTGTAAGGATTCACTTAAAAAGAATTCTTAGATAAGGATTTTTCAGATACAATCCTTAACTTTTGATAAGGTTCAGAAATTATTTAATTATATTTTTTTCCTAAGAATTTCTCCTTAAAGAACGCTACTGCGAATGGTCTAACACTTGTTTTGGGATTGTTTTGTCGTTCCACTAATTAACTTTTGAACCAGACACTATAAAATCTGTAGTTTCTCTTTAATTTCAGCTTTCTGAGCATACACAGTGTTTTCAGTGCGAGGTTTGTCATCAAATTAACAAAGCTCCGGAAAAATACACTTAAGCATGTGCATTGGTAGGAAATAGTCTAAAGTTTCTCAATCATTTTTTTTAAAGTTATCTTTTGATTTATTTTTTAAACCAATAGAAAAAGTTAAATTGATCCTTTACACACAATTGTTTTTCCTAATTAGATTAATACTCTAAATCCCACATCATGGTACCTTCCTTCATATACACTAAACTTGTTCATTGTAGGTAATTTCCTAATTTCATCATTCTTTTTTGAATTTTAAGCCAATTCATCCTAGAAAGAAACGCATGTATTAGATGAGTCTCTTCCCAATGCATAAATGTCCATCCATATACATATACATACATAGGCACCTCACCTCTCTCTTTAGAATATGTTTTTTTTTTCTTACTTAAAAAAATTATTAGGTGAGAGATTGTTAGAGAGACTTCCACTAATGTCGCCTGGCTAGCCAGACGTTGTGAAATTTTCCCTCTGGCACTTGTTATGATTACAGGGAAAATTCAGATTCAATCAATAAATAAGTGATTGAAAGATAAAGAGGGTCAAATTTCTTTTTCCAGATTTCCGGATCGGTTCGGTTTATTCGTTTTTCGGGTTATTCGTGTTGGGTTGTTTAGGAACCGTTTAGAAATTGGACATGTTTTAGATCGGTTCGGTTCGGGTAATTTCAGGTTCAGGTCGGGTCTCTATTTTTTTTATAAAACCCGAAGTGGAACCGTACTACAAATAAATCGGGCTTGATTCGGGTTTATAGCCCAAAAACCAAAAAAAATAACCGAAAACCCGAGTTAAACCCGAAAAAAAAACCGAAAAATATTCGGGTTATTTGAGTTTTCTAGATATTTTTATTTATAAATTCTATTTTATATATATTAAAATTAAAAACAATTTTTTGATATATTCAAAATATTCGGGCACCCGTTCAATTCTCGGTTCAGTCCCGGTTCGGTTTCGGTTTTTTGGATTTAGAAATATAGGAACCGTTCGGGTTTTTGTAACTTTCGGTACGGTTTCAATCCCGGTTTTTCGATTGGGTTCCAGTTCGGTTTTCAGGTTTCGGATAATATGCCCACACCTAATCCAAAACTTCTTCCAATGTTTAGTGTTCTCCACCATCATTAGTGGCTCTAGAGCCCAGGCGTTGTACATATAGAATGAACAAAATACATAGAAGAAAGAGAGAAGAGAAACAGATTTTTATGATGGAAAGAATGAGAAACCAATGAGAAAGGCAAAGAGGTTATATATATTCCAAGATTCAGAACCGTAAACAGAAATAATTGCCACGCCAAAGGTAATTCGCTTTCCAATAAAAGAAAATCAAATCCCTTTGATTTACATCAAGCAAATCTTCCAATTAATTTAATAAACCGAAAAATCTTGAACTGGGTTTTAAAATTTAAAAACGGCCGGGGCATAAATACGCCAGACTGCACTCCGAGGGACTATTGTTGGAGGTGAATTTCATCCACCTTAACCCTGGTCCATGTATCCGGCCTATTAAGAAAGCAACATACCTATGAAGAAAGGAAGTCAATCCGAGCTCTGGGTAGAGCGAACACCAATCCGACCCGGTCAAACCTAAACTTAAATGAGATCGGAGCATTAAACACGGTCTTCAGTACACTACATGCTCACCCGAGATCATGTAGACATTTAAAGTCTTCCACATTGATGCTAAGGGTATTTAAAGTCTTCCACATTGATGCTATACCTAGATTATTTTTAAGATTACTTGTATTCTTATACCCCTTGTTCACACAATCGTATAAGCTCAAACGATCAATAATACATGCTTTTCAATATCGAAGTCATCAATATAATTAGATGGTAAAATACGTATTATTAGAAATAAAACGCAGCGTTTTATGAGAGGCGATTTTTCGGCGATTTTGAGAGCGACTCGTGACCTAGTTTTCTCGATGGATTCGGCTCCTCCGCCGAATCAATCGGACTCTCCGGAGAAGATAAAGTGATTGAAGGTACTGGGGAAGTTGTTGGTGTTAAGGATGATTCAAATCGGGATCTGGGGTTGAAGAAACATGATGAAAGTTGGGTATCAGTGGCTCAGGATAAGAAGTGTTTGAAGAAGTTTGATGTCGAGGTTTTGACTAAGGAGGGGAAATATACGGTGGAGATTCCAGCGAATGTTCTCCAGGATACAACGCCGCTTTGGGAAGATTTTATCGTGGGGAAATTTCTCGATATAGCTCCTCACATCGCAAATCAGTCTATGGAGGATACTAATGTTGAGGAGGATCAGATAGAAGTGTCAGGAGAGTTCTAAAGCAAAGAGGATATAAATGCTGAGGAGGATCTGATAGAGGTTAGTGAAAGTGATATGTTAGAGGATAACATATTAGCTCACCAAGAGAAATAAAAGGAAAAGTCCGGTGCGAAAAAGGGTGGTAGAAGACAGAAGAAGGCCAAAGCTCAGGGTGCAAATCCTGTGAGTACGAGGTCTTCACGTCGAAATCATTAATTATGACGAGCTTCTTCTGGAATGTGCGTGGATTTAATAAAAAGTTGAAACATTCCATTGTAAGAGAGTGGACTAGTAGTGAGGAGATGGTATTTGGTTGTGTGTTGGAAACAAGGGTGAAAGAAAAGAAGGCGAATGGTATTCTCAATTCAGTTTTTAGAGGATGGTCGTATATGATGAATTATGAATGTAGTAATGGAGGAAGAATCTGGTTAGTATGGAAGGATACAGTTTGTGTTACACCTATGTATAAGAAGGATCAGTTGATCACTTGCTCTGTGAAGTTACAAGGTGAGGAGGATTTTTTCTGTACCTTTATTTATGCAAGTAATTTGGTGGAGGAAAGGAAGGTGCTTTGGAAGGATTTATGTCACCATAAAAATTCTCCTATGTTTAAAGGTGGGGCTTGGTTAGCTATGGGAGATTTCAACGAAATTTTGGATGTAGAGGAAAACTCAGGTTTCTCTAGTTTGGGGAGTCTTCCGAGTGGTATGAGAGACTTTCAAAGGGCTGTTCTTCATTGTAATTTCTCAGATATGGGATATCAAGGCCCCTTATTCACTTGGTGCAATAAAAGGGATGAAGGAGTAATTTGTAAGAAGCTGGATAGGGTTTTGATGAATGATGTAGCTCAGCAGAGATTTGCAACTGCTTATTTTGTCTTTGAGGCTGGAGGGTGTTCTGATCATTTAAGGTGTAAGATACAGGTCTTGCCGGTTGGGGAGAAAATTAAGCGTCCTTTCAATTTATTGGAAAACTTCAACAATTTCTTCCTCTAGTTCAGGCGTATTGGAACACTACAAAACCTTTATTTCACTCAATCTCAGCGTTATTCAGGTTCTGAAAGAAGCTTAAATATCTAAAGCCGGTTATAAGACAGCTTGGTAAGGAGAAACTTGGAAATCTCACTAAGAAAGCGAAGGAGGCTCGTGAAGTTCTATGTGAGAAGCAACTGAGAACGATGTCTAATCCAACTGAGATTGCTGTTCAGAAAGAGGCAGATGCGTATGAAAGGTGGCTTCATATTGCGGGTCTTGAAGAAGATTTTCTCAAGTAAAGGGCTAAGTTGCATTGGTTAGAGGTGGAAGACCAAAATAAGACAGCTTTCCATAATGCTATCAAGGCCCGTCGAGCTCAGAACAATATCAGAGAGATACGATGTTTGGATGGTAGTTCTGCGGTTACTCAGTCAGATATCAAATTAGAGGTAGAGAGGTTCTTTTCAGGGTATCTAAACTTCAAACCCGAGAATTATCAAGGAGTAACTGAGGATGAACTGGGAGATTTGGTTGATTTCCGATGTACTCAGACTGATTGTAATATGCTGGTGGAGGAGGTTTCAGGAGAGGACATAAGGAAAGATTTATTTTCTATGCCAAAAAATAAATCACCTGGCCCAGATGGATACTCAAGTGAATTCTTCAGAACAGCTTGGCCTATTGTTGGCAGCGATTTTATTGTGGCAATCCAATCTGTTTTTCAATTTGGTTTTCTTCCAAAAGGCATTAACTCTACAATTCTTGCTTTAATACCTAAGAAGGAAGACTCTCTTCAGATGAAAGACTTTCCTCCGACTGCCTGCTGTAAGGTGTTGTACAAAGTGGTTTCTAAGATCCTTGCAAACCGTCTAAAGAATATCCTTCCTCGGCTAATTCTGGAAAACCAATCAGCGTTCATTGAGGGGATAGATTACTAATGGAAAACGTGATGTTAGCTTCGGAGTTAGTTAAAGGCTATCACAAAGATGATATATCGCCTCGTGGAGTGATGAAAATTGACATATCCAAGGCTTTTGACTCGGTTCAGTGGGATTTTGTGTTGAAGAGTTTGAAGGCGATTGGAGTTCCAGAAAAGTTTATTCATTGGATCAAGCTGTGTATCACATCTCCTTCTTTTTCTGTGCAAGTCAATGGGGATCTAGCAGGCTACTTCCATAGCTCTAAAGGACTTCGACAAGGATGTTCTCTCTCTCCCTACCTTTTCGTGTTGTGTATGAACATCTTATCTCACAAAATTGACAAAGCTGCGAGAGATAAGAAATTTGAGTTCCATCCAGGATGTCGAGCTTTGTCTCATACCCACCTCTGCTTTGCTGATGATTTGATGGTCTTTGTGGAAGGATCAAAGAAATCTGTGGAAGGTCCTTTGGCTGTGTTTGATGATTTTGAAGTTTAGTCGGGGCTGAGTATAAGTTTAGAGAAATCAACTATCTATATGGTTGGTGTTTTGGAGGATGAGAAAAGTGAGATTCTTGCGAATTTTCCTCTTGCTCAAGGTACTCTCCCTGTCAGGTATCTGGGTCTTCCCCTAATGACTCGGGGGATGAGAAGACATGATTACGTGCCTCTTGTGGAGAAAATTTGAGGAAGGTTTAACTCTTGGACTGCTAGACACTTATCCTATGCGGGTCGTCTACAATTGATCAAGTCTGTTATGATGAGTACGGTCAACTTCTGGGCTTCAATTTTCCGCCTTCCAAGTAGATGTATGAAGGAAGTAGAACAACTTTGTGCTGCGTTTCTCTGGACAGGCCCTGAGTTGAGATCTACGGGAGAAAAAAATTGCTTGGACGGAGATCTGTAAAGCTAAGAATGAAGGAGGGTTGGGCTAAGAGTGAAGGAGGGTTGGGTATTAGGAGTTTGAAAGAAGTAAATCAGACTTATGGTTTAAAAATTATTTGGAGAATGCTCTCAGGCCAGTCGCTGTGGGGGAGGTGGATAAAAGAGAATCTTCTTAAGGAGAAGATTTTTTGGAAAATAAAAAAGAACACTCAAGCTGGTTCTTGGATGTGGAGGAAAATGTTGAAATCAAGAGACCTTGCTAAGAGATTTTATAGGAAAGAAGTGGGGAATGGTCGGCACACTTCTTTTTGGTTTGATCGATGGTCAGATAAAGGAGTTTTGTTTGATATCTTGGGTGAACGCGGATTTATAGACTTGGGTATTAATAGAGAAGCTACTGTAGAGGATGTTGTGATGAGCAGTAGGGTGAGGAGAAGACATAGAGTGGTGCTCTTGTGTAGTATCGAAATTGAGTTGTTGGAATTAAGAGGGAAACTGAATGATCGGGAGGATGTTAGTCTGTGGAGGGGTAAGACTGGTTTCAAGAGTAAGTTCTCTACTCCAGAGACTTGGACTTTGATCAGAGAAGTGGAAATTCAGTGCTCTTAGGCTCCTGGAGTTTGGTTCTCACAAGCAACGCCCAAATTTGCTTTCATGACATGGTTGGCTACTCGTGATAGACTGTCCACGATGGATAGAATATCTAGATGGTGCCGTGGTGTGGATACAGTCTGTGTCTTGTGTAAGAGTTCGGAAGAGTCAAGGGATCACCTCTTTCTCAATTGTCCTTTTTCTTCACAGATTTGGGATCATCTTGTCAAAGGTATTCTTCGTGATGATTACACTATATATTGGAATGACATTGTGAACCTGATTACAGCTAGGAACTTGGAGAAGAAGGCGCTCTTCTGTATCAGATACTCATTCCAAGCTGCCATTCATACAATATGGAGGGAGAGGAATAAGATCAAGCATGGGACAGTCCAACTCCTTTACTGAGTTTGAAGAAGTTCATTGAGAAGGGAGTGAAGAACAAGCTTAGTATTATGAGAGGGAAGGGTGGGAAGAGTTTGGAGGGTATTATTCAACTTTGGTTCAATACAAGATGTTGATTACTAGTTTGATTTGAGTTTTTGTATAAAGGTCAACACACGTTGTAGAAAGGCTTTTTTTTTTATGAATAAGAATTTAACATTCATTCGAAAAAAAAAGAAGTCATCAATATATTGCTCTTATTCAGTTAGTTATTCAACACGTTAGTATCGACCCTAGTTCTAATTTTTAAGGGGATTTTGAGATCCATCACTGTGGACAAGGTAATATTATCCTATTTGGTGTGTGTGTGTGTGGTATTCTGTAATGTGAGATGTGCATTATCTTTAACAACATGCAGCAACGTCTACCTGAGATCATTGGAAATGATTTGGAAGGTACGTCACCGGCTTTGTACAATAGAAAACAACAATCCTGCTTCATATTTTGCTCTTGATTCAGATAGTTGACATGTATATTCTATAATAAGAACTTCTACCGGTTCAGACTCTCAAGAATGTGCATCTAAAACATTATTTTTTTGGGGCCCTATAAATGAAGTTTGTAGGCAGAGTATAACATTGTATAGTGAAGCAAGAGTTAATATTGAAACTTTAGTTTTTGTTCTTTAGACCAGCACGCTTCCTTATCTCTATGCTAAATTGCTGGCTCCAAAGCTATGTAGAGAGGACCATCATTCTCTGCCTCAGCTTCAAAGGTCCTTTCTTTTTACTCAAAAGAACATCCAAATTGGTTTTTGATGAGATCTAACTTATCATTTTTGATGAGATCTCAAATATGATGTAACATTCTTCACACTTAAAGAGTCTCTTAAGATTAGAAACTTTTTATTTATTATTCATTTTCAAACTAGAGAGAGTTCCTCGCTGTATAACAACTCTAAGAAACAGTTTCATATGAACATCTTAAAATGCATTAGACGAATCAGTGAAGACCATAGTCACCTAACTCAGTAGTGTACTCACCATGAACATCATCTTCCTCCTCTTCTCCACCATTTAGCTCTGAGATTGACTCTCCCACATTAGCCTGACTTGCTTGCGGTGCAATCATCTGCTTAACTCCGTGAACAGCAATCCATTCATTGGCAAACAAATCCGGGAAGACGAGCGGAACTCCATTGAGAAGAAGAAAATCACCAGACCAAGAAAGCTCCATCTCATACCCTTTGAGAGCAGTCTGCAGAATCGATCCTTCCCACGCAAGTTTCTCAAGATCTTTCCACGAGAGAAGACGCTTGATCACATGTCCTCTGAAGATAGTAGCGTAATCGGAGAACTTGTTGACTGATATCGCTTCGTCGATCGGAGCGAAGACCGTGAGCTTCGTGCCGTTCCCTGGAGAAATCTCGAGCTGTAGAGCGAGAAAGGTAGCCATGATCACGAAGCCTCTCGAGAGTAACAAACTCGAAGCGGACTCGAAGATGTTGAAGCAATTAACCGGTTTAGATTTAACCGGTGAGGTAGGGGCTGAGCTAGGGATTGGAACCGAAATCGAATCGATTGATTCATCAAGAGATGAGATAGGGTCTGCGATCGAAGGAGACGGTGGTGGAGTAACGATCGGCGGTGCGAAGAACTCGTCGGAACTGTAAATCACGACGTAACCGTCGTCGAAGAGAGGTGAATCTTGGACTACGACGCCGTTTATGGAAAGATTCGCTTTACCTGATCGAGAAGAGTTTGTGACGGTTAGAGGGGAGTTAGATCTGAGAGTAGGGAGTTTTGCGCCGTGACGGAGGTTCGTTAGGGTTTCGCCGGGGAGTCGCGTCGGAGAGAGGTGGTACTTGATAGAGAGAAGCGACGGTTGTCCAGATACGGAGAAAGCTTGATCGGAAGGAGCGAAGATGGTGAGTTCTTGCCAATCTTCGAGGCGGAGATCTTTGTCGACGAGCTTTAGAGTGAGTCCCATGGAGAAGTAGCCGGAATCGCAGAGGACTTCCACGGCGGAGGAGATAGTTGTCAGAGAAGCATCAGAAAGTGAAACGAGATGGAGAAATAGGAGGAAGAAGGAAATGAGAAGCTTCGACGCCATTGATGCCGTTCTTTGAGCTTTCTCTCTCTCTCTCGCTCGTGTTGAAGAGATGTTTGTTGCTGAGAAAAGCCGTTGCTGGGAAGTTACAGTCTATAGAAGTCCATCCTAGAGAGGGCGGGAAATATGTGGGCTTTTTTAATGGCCTTCATGGGCCCATTGTAGCTGAAATGAATATGGACGTCGGCTGCTTTGCATTTTGATTTTATGTTTTTAAAACATTTCCGTTAAAAAGCTTCATTCATGTTGCCAGACCTTAGTTTCTCTTAAAAACAAAGTTAAATGACAAAAATATTCTCAAAAACCAAGGGTAAAAACTTTGATTACAAAGGGTCTGAAATCAATTCAAAATTTATTGGTAAAAGTACATCACTTTTGGCAAATTGTTTCAAGCACATCAACAATTGGGAGAGCAGTAGTTGACAAAAAAAAAAAAGAGAAAGCATACATATTCCCAACTCATCAATTCACAATTTATGGTAAAAGTACATCAACTCATATTTGGGAAAACTTCGTCCATAACTGTTAGTTTCAATTGACAACACATTTAAAGAAAAAAATAAGAAGCACTATGATGTTCCTCAAAATTTAACTTAAGTGGAATTGAATTTTAATATTTAGACTTTTAATTTCTTTAAATTATATTTTATGAAATAAAGCAATATTATATTCTCCCAAAACTGAAGAGTTATTCCAATCTTATTTATTTAGCCTTTATTATCTCAGACTTCATTCATTTTATGGTCAGCAATCTAACTCTATTAAAAGGTGTTAATAAAGCCCTCTTACCTATGCCACCTCAGCCAAAATAATCATCCACTCATATTGCAACAATCATCCATGTCATTTTTGGTTTATTTTGGTTGCTGAAAATCCGGTTTGATTTAATTTCGGTTTATTAAATCAAACTACATCTTCCTCCTTCTCTTACCTTTCGACTTCCAAATCTTTCTTTATTTTTCTCTTCAGTTTCTGAGATTTATTTCACCATGCTCTACTATGATAAAACCTTTTCTTGGGCTCATTGAAAAATTCATGGATTCTTTTCACCTTCCTTACCATTTCTCTATTTTTAGATAGATTCTTCTCCTAACTTAGATCTCCATTAAAATTTTAATCTCACACCTTCATTCCAATGGATCCCAGCGGTAATTCTCCGGTCTTCGGCATCCACAAGGACACAAGAACCCATCTTCTTCTCCCTC
>JABAYD010043803.1:0-15831 GCA_014822095.1 Diplotaxis tenuifolia | reverse complement strand
ATAACATATAAAATAATTTATATATAATCTTCGTTCCGCGCAAATGCGCGGGTCTTAACCTAGTTAATATGGTATTTTCTATTTTGGTTTCCAACTTTCACATATAGAATTCGAGTTTTCGTAATAAAACAATTAAACATAGTGAATGGCTAACTAATTATAACACTTTTTAAAAATGTTTTTCCCGTCTTAGGAACAACGGTCAAGAGTTTAACTTTGACTTTGCTTTGGTCGTTAAAACGATACCGTTTTCGGCCATTTTGAACGGTTCTTATTTTCTTCTTCCACAATCCATTTCACTTTGACGAGGGATCTCATCGGGAAAAAAAAAAAAAGAGATAAGGTAGGATCAATGGCGGTTGTCGATTTTCTTCCGAAAGAGTACGGATATGTGATCATCGTCGTCGTCCTCTACTGCGTACTCAATTTCTGGATGGCATTCCAAGTGGGCGGAGCTCGCAAGAGGTTTCCACAAACATTCTTATCCTATTTTTGTTTGCTTTTTCCGCCTTCAATATTAGTTTATCGTCTCCGCGTAGTTGAAGTTTATCTCTGTATTCTATATATATATATATATATATTCAAAATCTTCGGTTTTGGGGGAAAACAAATAAAGAGTGTTGTTTGTGTTCTAGATTTTTTGATGCTAAAAGTAAAAGAGATGTGTATGAAATAAACTGCAGGTACAAAGTTCCGTATCCAACACTGTACGCAATCGAGTCTGAAAACAAGGATGCTAAGCTCTTCAACTGTGTTCAGGTTTCAAACCTTTCCCTCTCCCTCGTGTTAAATTGGAATTCTCTCAGTGTGAGACGTAACTGGAACACATAAATTGCAGAGAGGTCACCAGAACTCTCTAGAGATGATGCCAATGTACTTCTTGCTCATGATCCTTGGTGGGATGAAGCACCCTTGCATCTGTGCTGCCCTTGGCTTGCTCTACAACCTTAGCAGATTCTTCTACTTCAAAGGCTACTCCACTGGTGATCCTATGAAGCGCCTCACCATCGGGTTTCTACTTCCTCCTCTTCCTTTTTTTTTATGCTTTAACAAGTTATGGGTTCCTAAGATTGATCTCGAAAGACTAAGGACATCTAACAGTTGAAACATAACTAAACTAAAGGCACGAAAGCTGGTTTAACTTACTGTGTTTTTCACTTTCATGGCTTAATTGTTTTGGTTCTGTTAGCTTTTACGTTTTTATTCATGGAACATTAAATATAGCATCTAGCTAGGTGATTGACAAACTCGGTTCCTCTGTTGTGCAGGAAATATGGCTTCTTGTCAATTCTAGGTCTTGCTGTCTGCACAATCTCGTTTGCCATTACTCTGCTTCGCGCCTGAGCGTCACCGGTCTTTTATGAGTTTAAAAATGCTTTTGGTTGTTGCTATACTCTTTGGTTTCTACAAGTTTGGTAACATTGTGATTACTTTCTCAGTGTTTAAGTGCTCTGTTTTTTTTTTGTTGTTGTAAAGCCAACCTTATGGTTTATCAGGTGAAATAAATATTGATCAATGGCTCACTTAACTTATGGTGCTAACAAACTGATTATAACATTAGCAATATGAGTGGGTTTTGGCTGCTAACACCACAAGTTGAGGGGATCCAAAACCTTGTGATATCATTAGAATGAAAAGTTCACATTGAGCTTGAATGCTTGATGATCGTGATTAACGAGAATCTGCCGAAGTTAATGGATAATCTGAAATTAAGCAAAACAAAGAACGGATAAAGAAAAACTAAACCATAATTATACACTAAGAGAAAAAGACAAAAATAGCACTAAAAAAGTTTTTATCATAAATATATCACTTAAGAATAAAAATGACAAAAATAACATTAAAATGTTTTATAAATTATTTATTTTTACTCTTGGGTTAACTAATCATATACTTTTTTTGTTTAGAGTTGAGAAGTGAAGTTTGGGGAAAAGATTTCCAATTTGAAAAAATTAAAAAAACTTAAAATTTTTAAAATAAAAAAAATGTTATTTTGGTCATTTAAGTCTTTAAGCGTTATTTTTGTGACATAAAATTAAAAAAGTGCTATTAAGGTGTGAAGGACAAGCAGGATTTGTAAATGAAAACCATGAGACAACAGGTATTGTTGCATTCATCCAGTCTTCTCCATAATTACCCATGTTTGGCTGGATACATACATATTTATCCTAAAACATCAACCTCTCTAATTATTGCTTGATCAACTTCAATCACTCATATCAAAGATATTTCATTTGCTCTAAAACAAAATACAACTCAACTCATTCCACAGTTTAATAGACAAAAATAGTAGATTTGTAGCAGATACAATAAACATGATTCATATTTATGAGTCTTTCTCTGAAGAAAGCTGCTTAGCGAGAAGGAGGAGGCCAGCTGTTGTGAAGCCTGACAAGACGGCTGACGCATAAAACATAACTAGAAGAGACGCCCTTAGAGACTGCCCAGAAGAAGAAGAAAAACACATGACACAAATGTTAACCCTCAAAACAAGAGAATGTAGTTAGTATACACCACAAACCTTTGCGAGTAGCAATGCATTGTCATTAGCATACTCCAATGAGTTCTCTGGTATGCTTTGGATTCCCTGACTGATTTGCCATGAAAGTATCCTGTACAATTCCAAGTATGAATTCTTTTTCAATGTTGTGAAGAGAAAGTGCTCAAAAGCAGTAAACAAAGCTTCCACAACTACCCAAAGACAAATGCAATGGCAGCTCCAGCATATGCTTTCTCTGGACTCACAGCAACCTGAAGCTCCCCAAACTCCAGTTGCAAACAAACAAACAAAAAAACACATCCGAAAAAGTGGCTTCAGTGAAATGCACAAGAGAAATCATATATAGTTATTATTGATTTACCTTAAACATCCTGGTTTTCGAGTTAGATTCATTACTGACAGAAGCAGGTGATGCTTTTGCAGATAAGACCTCTCCAGTTGTAATCAGCGCTTTAGCAATCTGCGAGTTCTCAGCAACCTTAGTTTTACAAGTCAATGTATCACAAGGTAAAGTATGCAAAACAATTGAAATGAAATGACACTTACGTTAGAAGATTATAGTCAGTAAACATAATATATATATATACTCCCTCTGTTACATAATAAGTGTCACTTTAAACAATTTTTTTGTTGCAAAATAAGTGTCGTTTTCGGTTTTCTTTTTAAAATGTAAAATATGTAAAATTAATTGTTTCCTTAATCCGTGTGCCAAGACCTCAAATGACATTTATTATGAAATAGAGGGAGTATAAATCAGTAGAAGAAACCACACCTACTAGGTCTCATGTTGTACCTTCTGTAATTCGCCTTGACCATACTGTCCCATGCCCCTGAACCTTTTTCCCGCAGATATCAGACGCCTCCCAAAGGCTGAAGCCAAAAAGACAAAACCGAGAATGACTATCGAAGATGTAAAAAGATATGCAAAACCACATACACTATATGGAGCTACTTTCTTGTTACCTGATTTGGCACCATCAGTTAATGAAGATTCCATTTCGGGAAGTTTAGTGACTAAAGTACGAGAGGTTGATGTGTCAGCTTGTTCCCAAGCACGGGACAGATTGAGTAAGGTCTCCCCAAGTTCTTGACCACACTACAAAATAGATTAGCACCTCAAAATATTTAAACCAAATCCAGGGGCATAAGACACCAATCGAGAGCAACAGGAAGTGAAAACAGTAACAAAGAAGAAGCTAAGCGAAAAGAGATAACTGAGGTGCGGCAGAAAGGAAAATGACAAACATTCTTAGACAAGTTGCAACAAGGGTGATCTTCAGAGATCTGAGCAGATTCAAAGTAGCTTAAGGTCTAAAGGCAAAGTATCAGTATTATGATTAAGGAATAATAAAGAGGGAAATATCTTCTTTCCTATCTATCATTAGTAAAACGAGTTAAGCGTAAACACATTTACATGACGACATTCCTTTTCAATCTTATAGAGATACCAAAGACTAATAAGGAAGAGAAACAGGTTTCACATGAT
This sequence comes from Diplotaxis tenuifolia, assembly GCA_014822095.1. Lineage (NCBI taxonomy): Eukaryota > Viridiplantae > Streptophyta > Magnoliopsida > Brassicales > Brassicaceae > Diplotaxis > Diplotaxis tenuifolia. The sequence goes on along the minus strand of JABAYD010043803.1, from coordinate 11,845 downwards.
TTGGTGGTCAAATGGAAGTGACAACTAACCTCATCGATGATGGGTCCATTAGAGAGATCAAAGGCAGCATCATTTAACTGTAAACAGAAATTCCAAAATCACAAAAAAAAAAAAAAAAAATGTTGTAAGCTTTCTAAGGAAACTGAAACTAGAATAGGGACTTACATCGAGACGAAGATCACTTGGTAGCTGCTGCAAGTAATCTGATGGAAGATCGAAACACTTCTGCAACCAACACAACACAACAAAGAGAGATTCATTAGACGGAAAAAGGAATTCGAAACCAGAGTTTTTTTTTTTTTTGTCACGAACGGAGAGTTGTATGAGAAGAGATTTCGAGCTTGTTTCTAAAGGCTGAGGAGAATCTGATTCAGCAAGAGCAAATGTGAGAGTAGAGGAGGGTTTCGAAACATTGAGGAGTCTTTTCGAGGGTACAAGTTTCAGAGAAGATGATGAGGAATGAATCAAACGACAACTTCGCTGTTGTGAAAATAAGGTGGTGGACGATAGAGGCTGAAGGAGACGGAGAGAATCCATCTTGAGCAAGCAAAAAGGGATACACTCAGTTTTGGACTTTTTTTTTTTATGGATATAAATTGTTTCCGAGAAAAGACAAATCATTTTGCATCCCCTAAAAATCCAAAATTAATTTTACATGTTATTTTTGCATCTCAAAAACAGAGCAAGAAGAAATCACAGGATAACATGTAATGAGAAAGTACAAAGTCAGAACAATTCAAGATAAAGGATCAATTCTGTAACAAATAGTCTGCTGGAAGGTTTTAAAACAGTAAAGTAAAACAACATGCATCATCCTACAACATAGAAGAAGCATTTCAAGTCCAGAGTATTTTTGTTTCACCTCCAAGAGGAACCACCAAGCTTGATGACTTCTTCTGAACTTGAATCCCTCCTTGTTCCATATCCTCCTTCATCCCCTTTCTCATTACTCGCGTCTCCATACAAATCTTTTAGCTTTGCAAGATTGCTGTTTACACTCGCAGCTGCTGCTTTCTCCTTGTTCCCATAGTCTCTTTTAGGAGTTGGTTCACGCTCAATTTGCACACTCCTGCTCCTACTCCTGCTTCTGCTCCTCCGTTCATGTCTGCTTCTATCATCCTCGTAATCACTGCGTCTGCTTCTGCTACTCTCATAGTCACCACGCCTTGATGATCTCCTATCATTACCATAATCCCTCTCCCTTTCTCTTTCTCTGTATCTATCTCTTTCCCTCTCCCTCTCCCTCTCTCTCTCCCGCTGTCTATCTGAGTCTCTGTCCGAGTAATAGTCTCGGCTCTGGCTCCTACGCGGGGACCGACGTTGTGGTTCATCACGTTCGTTTCTGTCATAACCAGAAGGTGGAGGACGGCGAACAGGGGAGGAGCCTCGGGTGGAGGCACGGTGAGGTGCACGCTGCCCAAATGAAACAGAGAGGGATGCTTTTACTGATGGTGGACGACGGGCAGTGTCTTCAGATCCACGAGACATGTCTCCCGTTGAACCTGATGGTTTAGTTGGTAAATTCATCTTCTCAAGGTTTGATACAATCTGGCGCATCACAGGTACCGGAATACGTGGAAACAATGTATCAAAGTAATACTGCGTAAAACAAAACAAACAAAATCAGATTCAGGAATTAATACTCGAAAGCATCATATTGCTCAAACAAATGCATGGATACATCAAATAACTTCCAATACATATATACATTCGTCCCTTCAAGTATTACTTAGATGATTTTCGAGATACAGATGGAAAACTTAAGCAAGTAACTACGTTCTCATTAACAACATTAAATATATTATTTGGTACTCACCAGTCCAAGCAGTAAATCACGTACGTAAACGCCCATGGTCGTCATCCGTCCATTTGATCCTGGTGCAAACTCCTGAAGCAAAGTAAATAAATATATTTAATTATTTATGTAAAGCAGTATGCCAAACAGCATCACAAACATCCTAAGACAAACTCTAATTCATGACCACCTACCTCATTTAGAATACTAACAAGAGCTTCTATATTCTAAAATACATATCAAGGAGCTAAAGAAAAATAAGATGCCAAACTCACACACAAACTACAAGAATCCAGATGTATGAACAGGCAAATGCGTACGGTACATTTCTTGAGAGCTTGATATCTGTAAAATGTCATTCATAACCGTATGGTACTCTAGGAGCCAAAAAAAAAAAGAAGAAGGTTACCTCATCATCTTTAATGTATGGTTCATACCATGTCCACAACGTCTTCGCATCGGCAACATATCTTAAATATAGGAATCCGACCTGCATATATAGTAACATGTGGTCAGATCCAAATCAATGAACATATAAAAAAACAGATAAGAAAAGTTGTTATGACATGGATGAACATCGATATAAAATGCAAGACTATAACAACTTCCAGACCAGTAAACCAAGGAAGCGCACGATTAAAAGAAACGAAAAAAAAATTCACACAGATCCTAGAACGTTAAATGGACCACCGGTGCCAACTAAGAGTGAGATTATTATCAGAGTGGCATGTAGCTATACTGTTAAATGGGTAGTGAGGTGATCCTAGGGAGATAGAGTAGCTCAACTTTAAAAGACACCTCAAACCTTGATGTGCAGATACTGCTAGCAAAGAAAGGTCTTATTAATAACGGTAGGAGCAACACAAAGAAAGAAAGGCATCCCAACTTTGTTTCTGGTTGTGAAAAATCTGTTAACGAAACACACAAAAAAAATTACGTGTAGGCTAATCATACTTTCAATACGGGATGAGAAAAGGTTAGTTTAAGATGGGGAACCCAGAGATAAGGGATGCTATTACCTGACTGTTAGAGGCTCTCTAATTATTTTCCAAACAAAGGAAAGACCTAACTTTCCATGATAACATAGACTAACAAAGAACACAAATCACCTGGTAATCAAGTAACAGGTATTGGAACAAACAGCTACACAGATATGCACAAGTGTCTGCTCGCTCTTAGCAACTACATATATATATATATATATATATATATATATTCCAGGGTCAATAGTGCAAGAAGATGGTTAAGAAGATTAACTCACCGCTCTGATATATGGAGAATCAGTGTGCTTCAAGAGGCCATGCATCTGCTTCACAGTGAGTTTCATGGTGAAGAATTTGTAGAGCAGACAATAGGCAGTGGAAGGACCACGGCAGTTTCCACCCATCCAGGGCTCGACATGACTAACTTGGTTGTAGATTTCATCAACGACCTCATGGTAAGTCTTGAGACCATACAGCTCTTTGAAATAGTCAGAAGAGACAATGTTCATCGAAAGAACCTTCTCTAAGAGTGACTCGTATGCTCTTCCATTTGTCTGTATCTCCGCCATGTTTCTTCTCAAATGCTCAGAAACCTGAAACAGGAAAAAGCTTGAAACTTTGTAGTCAGGGGAGCAATTTAGAGACATAGAGAAACAAAGAACAAATCTATAATCTTGGAATTGAAAATCCTAGATTCATCCCAAACCCTAGAAATCGATTTCTATTGACACTCATGTAAAATTAAAACCAGAAAAGAAAAGGTGAAATTCGATATCAATTTCAGACAGAACTTGCAGAATCATACCGATTAGGGTTAGAAGAGACGAGTCGGAGTTGTGTATTTCAGCGCCGTTTAAAACAATTTCTCAGAGCAATTGAAATCGCAAGGAGTAAACGAGAGAGAGGGAGAATACCTGAGATTGAAAGAAAGTGTGATGGAATGGTGATGATAGGGCTTTTTCCTTCGTTCAAGAGGAAGACGAAACCAATGAAGAGCCAACGGCGATCTCGTATAAAACGGTAGCCTCGACTTATAATTGGCTTTAACTTTCAATATTTCATATTTGGCCCTTAAATTAGGACTTCTACCAAAAACAAGTTTATCATATTTTGCAATATATCAAATCTACATTGTTACATACTGTATATCAATTTTAGTAACACTCCTATCCCTAATGATTGTTAAACAGTAATAAATATTTCGTATATATTTTCCAACTCTTTCACTTTGATTTACCAAATCTTATTTACTACCAATATTTTTTTTTCAACTTTTTTCATGTCAAACTACTTGTTATTTGGGTTGACATTTTTTGTTCGGATAAACTAATATTTTGCAGGATGAAAAGTCACGACAGAGTGATAAAGAAGCTCGGGGTAGTGCAATAATAAAACTCAAGCTTCAGCGGTCCATCGAAATCTCAGTCTCATCACTTTTGATGCAGTCTCTGGTGAATCTCCCTGACGTCTCTGGTAAAGTCCTTGTCTTCTGCGTCTCCGATCAAGCTTTTTGTCCCTGAGTCTCCGGTGAAGATCTCTGCCGATGTGTCTCTGGTAAAGCTCTCTGCCGCTGCGTCTCCGGTGAAGGTCTCCATTGTTTGTTGCGTCTTCGGCGAAGGTCTCCACTGTTGTGTCTCCCGTGAAGTTCTCTGTCGATGTGTCTTCACTCTTCAGTGAAACTCTCGGTCTCTGCGTCTCTCGTCAGGCTCTTCCGCCCCTGCCTCTCCCGTGAAGCTCTCCACTGCTGCGTCTCCAGTGAAGATTTTTGGCGCTATATCTCCACTTAATATATATGCTATATATGTGTATGTATATGGTATCTACATGTTAATCCACGATCATATTTTTTTTGTGGGCTAAGGTTTGATATAGGCTAAGATCTTGTTTGTTAACCGTATAAATATTATATTAATTGGATAATTGAATTTATTACCAGCGTGAAAAAATATTAATGGTAAATTCTATTCTAGAGATAGTTAAAACATTATTGTACCAAAATAATGAGGATAATTGAAAAGTTAGTTTTTTCATTATCGTTAACAAGCTATTAAACAAGTTACACACCCAATTACAAAAGTAACACTACAAAATTAACAAACAATCTAATATTATAAATTAGATATGGACACGTGCGTTGCACGGATTTTTTTTGATGTTTTATATATATAAAATATAAAAATAACAAATCATTTGTTATAGTTTTAGGATTCCTTTTGCATATGTTTATGAAATTTATCTGAGAATTAAAAACTTATTTTCCTACATAAATTCCGATGAATATTTGTATTTAGCGTTAGAAAAAATAATCATATTTAAATATCTAAACTGAATTTAATCTAAAGTAACAATTAGAGTAAAATAAAAAAAAAATTAAATAAGGTTCATCAAGTCAATGACAACATCATACACTTCCGTAAATACTAATTAATTTTTGTATTAACTTATTATTTGTTTTTTTAAACAACATAACTTATTATTTGTTATTCTTCTCGCTTAAATATATTCTAAGGTTTCTTGGTGGTTTAGTGAAGTTTGTATTATTATTATAGGGTGCTTGAAACATTTTTTGTTTATTTATTATTATCTATGTATTTTGGTTTGTATAATCTATGAGTTTTAACGGTTCAACAAAATGGAATTAATTTAAGTTTTTACTTTTTCATGTAATTAGTGATAATTAAATTATTAATACATGCATTTTATAGCCACAAAAAGTTGTATGTATGTTGAAGACCATAGATGCATTTTATAGTCACAAAATTTATGTGCATGTTGAAGACTATATTTATGAATTTTATGTGAATAATATTACTATATTAAAAGGAGAATATGGAACCCTCTAAAATTAGCCAATCACAACATTTTAATCTGCCACGTCATAACTGCATTTTGTCGAACAAAAAGGAATTGGACCTTAATTTGGATTGTCATTATATTTGCCAATTTAAAGCCCACAATTTCTAATTCATAATCTCGGTTTAACCACAAACCTCATCGTCCCGTCTCTTTCCCTTCATCTTCATCTTCGCATGTTTCTCTAAAACTCCGTCACACATTCTCCTCTGCATCAATCCGAAATCTTTAATCCTTTCTTAATTATTTTCTCTCAAAACCCAAACCTTCTCAACAGCGACACCATCTTTCAGAGTCTCAAACAAAGACATGGAATACGAACAACTCGGACATCGAAGTATATAACTCCGGAGCTAGGTATGTTCACACGGATCCCTTTAACCGGAAACCAAAGCAAGAGATCATGCGCCGTTACACCGACAAACCTCTGATACTTCCGTGACCTATCGTTCCCAGGATGTTGGCTTTGTAATGTATCTCACTCCCGTACTTAGCCTTGAAAGATTGGTTTAACCAAATCGAAAACTGCCCTCTCTCGGCGTCAACGTGGAACTCCTTTACTCCCTTTTGGTAATATTCCCATGGTCTGTAACTCTCCTCTCCATTATGCCGCCGCCTAAGACCACCACGAGGTAACCCAGTTTGTAAAGTTTTGACCTTTATGGTAATGATGATATCAATCTCTGGAACAACCATGGACAGGTCATAGCTCTCTACAGTCGACTTTGATGCAAGCTTGCCAACATGGTCCCTGCGAGGTCGTTTGATTGTCATTCGTTTTGGTGCTCATGTAAGCATTTGATAAAATTTTATTCTCACAGATTTGATATAGTGATTATGTTTTTAATTATTCGGGTTGATAGAATCACATGTCATATTAGCTAACAGTAGTCCTCTTTGTATCTTGTGGCTCAAAATGGTCATCCTCGGTTTAGCAGTATATTGCTTTCCGAGTATACCAAGTGTCCCCAATTGCTGGAGCCTGTTGAAGTGTAACAAATCCTCAGTTTCTGGTTTTGATCAAAGGTTTAATAGTGTTTTGAAAGAGTTAAAGCTTAAGGATTCAGTTGACATGATTAGCTAAAGAAGATGTCTTTCAAATGTATAAACATCATTGGTATTGTGAAAACGATTCAATTGATTAGTGATCTCATTCAAACTTATTTTGATTCAACGTTAAATACCCAACGTTACACCTGTCATCTTTTAAACTTATTTTGCATTTGAATTTCTTCTTCTTGCCTTTCCTCCGAGTAGAAAATGAAAGACAACGTGCTTATTCTCAGATGATACCCAAGTTTCACTTTTCTTATAGTCTGAGGCTTTATTACTCAAAGATGACAGTTCATTTGATCTATCACTCTTCATGGATTCCATTACTACTCATCGGGTTTGGTCGGTTTCTCATTTGTTCTCCACGTTTGTCTTCCACTCATGATGTTGTTTCTCAGTAAGCATATCCATCTCTTTGGTCTCCTACTCAAAATTTTTAATTATGTTTTGCGTGTTGGAATCTCTTTTGAAATGTCTCATATCAACTTCTGTGAGCTTCCACTTGGTACCAGTTTAAGGGTCGAGGTAAAGAAGAGTCTTATACCAATGAATATAATCGCAAAACATAAAATCTGAAACCATGTGAATGCAGGCAGATCAAATAATTTGTGGGAGTCTCCAATGGGTTGCCTTATGTATTCATTTACTCTAGAATGGAAGATGGTCGAACAGTCCCTTTGATTCAGTATGTAGTAGGTCTCCCTGTCTCTCACATCAGACCTATTTAACTTCTTTGATAAATTTGAAACGTTCTTTGGTCTACTTACCCATGCGCAGAGGTAAAGACTAAAATCTTTACTTTTAGAGTATCCCTCCAAAAGCTATGTCTGACCACTCTGTTATGATCGCAATGCCCTTTACAGGATTTAAATCTCTTGAGGAGCTTTACTACAGAAGATGGCTTCACAGATGGTGGTTATGTCTTCAATTGCTTATCACTGATTAATTATAGTTTTTCCGAGCCTAGGCTACACATAGGATAGTCAAGTACGTGATGCTCTATGTAGCTCTTATTTACTTGTGGTTGTATAGGCTTCTCTTTATTTCGGTTTGTACATGAAATGTTTTGACTGCATGTCAATTAGTGTTGAAATAAAAAAAAGTGGATCAAATCTGTTACCATTAAAAGTAAGTCATAAATTCATAAAATGAAGCTTAATTAATACAACAAAATAAATTGGATATGAACAAACTGAAATTATATCCAAGCTATTCACACAGTTTTGATTATGAATTGTTTATAGATTTACATATAAGCAAACAAACACTAGAAACTTAATATAGACATACAATGATAATGATGTGTTCAAAGAAAAAAAAACATACAGTGATAATGAACCTTTGATTTTCTTTTTATATTACTACCATATTTGTCCAGTCTTTCTATACAAGATGAATAAACAACTGTGTTCAGACAATTATTGATTACTTAATCCCAATAAAAAAAACATGACAATCACAGATTCACAACCATCAATCTCATAATATATCGAAATTTAAAATCCATTTGAATTATATAAAATATCCTAATTAAATATTCAGAAAAATTACTGTGCTAACAACACGATCAAGAAGTTTTACTTCCATTATTCCATTGATATTATTAGAACTTCAAAAGGAAAAATTATGATTTAAAAGAAGTTGTATACCAAAATAGATAAGAGGTAAACAAAATACGGCAAAGAAGAATACTCGGAGGAAAGGTAAGAAGAAGAGAGGGTCAAACCATTTCCCATGTTTAGAGCGTAAATGTGCGTTACTCACTTTTTTTCAAAATTATGAACATTTTATAATAACACAAATTTTATTCTGACGGGGAAAAAGAATTTTATGTTCCAAACTTAGAGGAAACAAAACCAGGAAATGTTTGTAAATATTCTGACAAAATCTGTCAATATATATACATCAGATTTTATGAATCTCAATAAAATTTGAAAAACACGCTAGAAAAGAATATCCAAATTTAATGAGCAATTGCTTCAAATACCATAATTTAGATACTGTTTTTAATATTACTTTCAAGCAAAAATATTATAGAATTTGAGTTTATAGTTTAGTAATTATTATTTAGTATATATAGGATGAGGTTGAATTTAACCACATATAAAAGTTTCATAAATGATTATTAAACATTTATGAACGGTTTAAAAAATAATTTAGTCTTATTTTCATCACAAATTTACGGTTTTTATGAAGTTTTTTATTTTTAAAATAAATCTAAAATGTATCAAATTTATGGGAAAATTAGAATTCTCTAATTTAATTTTTTTTTTTGACATCAAAAGAAACAGACTCATATAGACTCTGCGAACCAAGCCGGTAGCTCTGTATCCATGTGAACGACGAAAGACGGTTGTATTCTGGCACTTCGTGCTAGGCTGTCCGCCCGTGAGTTCAAAGTTCTTGGTACTCCTTTGAAGCGTCTTGATATCTTGTAAATAACTTGCAAATGCTGGCCATTCCTCTGGTTCCGAAACCATCTACACCAATTGAGAACAATCCGTTGCAAAAGTGACGCTATATTGTCGTAAATTCCTCATGCTCTCCATTGCCCATATAAGTGCTTCCACTTCAGAGTGAAGTGGTGACATGCTAGCTCGAACATTCCTTGCACCCATTAATCCAACGAAACCCTCAAGAGTACTATACCATCCTTGTCCATCAAAACTATCATTTGCTTTCCATGAGCCATCAACGAAACACCAGCGTCCCGGAATGACCGGCCAGATTGGTGTTTCCGTTTGCTGCGTTACATTCGGGGTACTCTTCACTTGCGCCTCCTTCCAGAGAATTGCCTCTGTTTCTGCCAAGTTTAGTGTGTCCTTCGGATCAATATCCAAATTACTAAAGATTTTGCTATTCCGCGCTTTCCAAATATACCATAAAATCCATGCGAAATGATGATCCTCCATCTTTGGTGTCACCCGCCAAAAAAGATAATCCATATTGGCAAAGAAGGAGGCCATTGGAAAAATTATAGGGTTAGAAGGAATCCTGGACAGTGCCCATATTTGGCACGCTGGTGGGCATTCAAAAAATACATGATTTATTGTTTCCTCCGCAGCTCAACATCTGTCGCATCCCAAATCTCCATGTATCCCTCTTCCTTGTAAATTTTTCCGGACCGCAATACATCCCGATAACAATTGTCACAGAAAATGCTTTAGCTTGGGAGGACACTGAACTTTCCAGCAGTGAGCCTTCAAGACATCCACTGTAGGCCCCTGAGTTTCGATCTGTCTTCCTCTATCCGGGTAAACCCGTTCAACCTGATAGCCTGACTTAACCGTATATTTTCCATTCTTGGTAAAGTGCCATCCATCCCTATCTTCCAATTGCACCCTGCTAAGCGGAATACTCTCGATTATTTTCACATCCTGTGGATCTACTAGGGCCCGAACAGCCGTCATATTCCAACTTCGCGTATCTATATTGATGAGAGCATCCACTGTCAAGTCCGGAGAAAAGTTTTGTTGTTTTTTTATTGCTGGTCTCGGGCGAGTGGTTGGGAGCCATAGATCATTCCATACAGGGATGGATGAACTCATACTTCTCCATCCATACGATGGAGAATATGATCTGATCGGTTCAAGAGGTGAGCCATTCCTATAGTACCGACCCTTAAAGACGCGAGAAAACAAAGAATTTGGTTTCTCAATGAGGCGCCATAATTGTTTACCCAGCATTGCCGTGTTAAAATCATCAAGGTCTTTGAAACCCAGACCCCCATCCTTCTTTTCTAGGCACAATTTATCCCATGATTTCCAATGTCTCCCTCTTGTACTACCACCAGGACTCCACAGAACTGCGCTCGTTAACTTATTTGTAGTTGCCTTAGGTAATCTATAACAGGACATCACATGATTTGGTAAAGCTGTAACCACTGATTTGATAATCACTTCTTTTCCGCCCTTCGTAAAATAACGAAAGGTCCACCCGGTAACCCTCTTATTCAACATTTCCTGAATAAATCCAAACACCTGAATTTTCGATCCTCCTAGGCTCTCCGGGAGTCCCAAATATGATCCCATACCGCCCAGATTTTGAATACCCAGAATATCACGTAACTCTTGTCGATTTGCTTCTCCAATCTTATGTCCAAACTGAATCGAGGATTTCTGAAAGTTAATCAGTTGTCCTGATACCGCCTCATATTCTTTAAGTATAGTCAGTATGGTTTGACATTCCTCTGGTTGTGCCTTACAAAAGAAAAGACTATCATCCGCAAACAAAAGGTGAAAAATCGCCGGACAGGCTCTTGCCACCTTCATCCCTGTTAACCGTTTTTCTCGCTCCGCTTTTTTTATATTTGATATCAAAGCCTCCGTACACATAATGAAGAGATACGGTGATAGATGATCTCCTTGTCTTAGTCCTCTCTGTGGAATGATGCAACCACGAGGCTGACCATTGACCAAGAGTTTATATTATACCGTCGAAATACATTCCATCAGGAGCTTTGTCCAATGAGGATCAAATCCCATTTTAAGAAGTAAAGCTTGAATAAAATCTCATTCCACCTTATCATACATTTTACTCATATTCGTTTTAAACATTTAATATCCGTGTTTTTGTATTATTTTTGTACAAAAAAACATAAATTACTATCTGGAAACAAAGCACAACCCAAATCTTAATTATTATTATCAATAAAGTATTATTTGATCTATATATATAAATATATATATAATAGTCTATTCCGATAGTACCATAAAAGATGTTGATTAGCATGTACTATATTCCCTTGATAGGGGTCAATAGTAGAATTCACGTATCAGTATACGCAAATATGTATAACTAACGCGTAGTATCCAATATCTATATTTATCTTCGTTCTTAAAATTAAAAAACAAGAATCTCATGAAGACTAATAATATTTAAAAAGATAATATTTAGCTGAGAATGAAATATAGAAAATAATATTTTGTAGAGAGTCTTCGCAACATAATAAATTCATGAAGTGTATGATTGGTAGAAGCTGTAACTTTAATTATTTTGCTTCAGACTATAAAGTTGTATGTAACTTTAATTATTTTGCTTCAGACTATAAGTTCGTACGTTTTTTTTGTTGTACGTATAGAATCAACTAGGTCAAGACCCGCGCATTTGCGCGGGATGAAGATTATATATTAATTATTTTATATGTTATTTTTTATTTTAT
>JABAYD010043778.1:2818-13559 GCA_014822095.1 Diplotaxis tenuifolia | reverse complement strand
CCATCCACCATACATAAGTTTTCAGGCTAATGACCTGATCTTCTGTTTGATGTAGACTAGCTTTTATTTTTTATTTTTTTTTTGGTAAGGCACCACAAGTGATTTAATTAGAATTTATATATGTAATAAAAAAGAAAAAAAATACCAAATCTCTAAAAAAAAATACTTATACTTGAATACAGAACCATAAAGGGTTACATTTCCAAAATTTCCTAGTTACTTTATTTGAACTAAATATTCGATCAAATGGCTTAAAAATATTTCATCAAATGTTTTGAATATTTAGTGAAATATTTCCAGTTTTTTTTTGTTAAGTATCCGTAATGATATATGCATGATTTACAATTTTTGACAAAATTCTAAAAAAAAAAGCCAATGGTTTTCAAAAGATTTAGAAGATTTTTTATTTATCAAAATCAAAATTTTCATTTTCATTTTCATTTCTTACTTTTTATCGAAATCAAATTTTTCATTTTTCATGTCTTACTTTTTTTTCTATTTTATTAAGGTTAACCATCATGTATATATATAAGTTAGTTCTCTCTTTATATCTTCGTCGTCACTAAAACTAAATTAAATTAGTTTTATAATTAATAAGATTAGTGTGAAGTGGTCATTAATGGCTTAAAGTAAGAACGGGTCAGCAACGGCAGCCAAAGATCTTAAGATTCTTCCGATTCAAGTCAACCCTCCTTTCCCTTTCCTCTCACCTTCTTCTCTCCAAAGATCGCATCTTTTTTTGATCTCTCTCATTAAAGGTTTGATCTTTAATCTCAATCTTCGATTCCCCGCCAAAGGGTTTGATCCTTAGTCTCTTTTCCGTTGTGGGTTTTGATCAGACTACTCAAAAGTCTCAACCTTTACCGATGGCTCATCATCCCATTTACACCGAGACTCTCTCAATGGGAGGAGGGTCAAGCCACGGTTTCGGCCAGCAACCCGTGCCCTTTGCCACGAGCAGCGGATCTCTAAGGGTAGAGCTGTTGCATGGTAACTTAGACATATGGGTTAAAGAAGCCAAACACCTTCCAAACATGGACGGTTTCCACAACCGTCTCGGTGGTATGTTATCCGGTTTAACAAGAAGGAACAGTACCAAAGAAGAGAAGCCCTCCAAGATCACGAGTGACCCTTACGTCACCGTCTCTATCTCCGGCGCTGTGATTGGCAGAACCTTCGTGATCAGCAACAGCGAGAACCCTGTGTGGATGCAGCATTTCGATGTCCCCGTGGCTCATAGTGCTGCTGAAGTCCACTTTGTTGTCAAAGACAGTGACATCATCGGGTCACAGATCATGGGAGCTGTCGGAATCCCGACAGAACAGTTGTGTTCAGGGCAGAGAATCGAAGGGTTTTTCCCTATACTGAATAGTAGTGGGAAGCCTTGTAAGCCTGGAGCTGTGTTGAGTTTGTCAATTCAATATACTCCAATGGAGAGGATGAGGATTTACCAAATGGGTGTTGGGTTTGGTAATGAGTGTGTTGGAGTTCCCGGTACGTACTTCCCTTTGAGGAAAGGTGGTAGGGTTACTCTGTATCAGGATGCTCATGTTGATGACGGTACGCTTCCGAGTGTGTATCTTGATGGTGGTGTGCAGTATAGGCATGGAAAGTGTTGGGAGGATATGGCTGATGCGATTAGGCAGGCGAGGAGGTTGGTTTATATTACTGGTTGGTCGGTTTATCATCCGGTTAGGCTGGTTCGTCGGAGTAATGATCCTACAGATGGTACTTTAGGGGATTTGCTTAAAGTTAAGTCTCAAGAAGGTGTTAGAGTGTTGGTTTTGGTGTGGGATGATCCAACTTCAAGGAGCCTTCTTGGGTTCAAAACTGTAAGAATCTAACACTACATTACTCTTTTTTTGTTTCCTATTTTAAAACATTTCTATCTCTGTTTACCTAAAATAAGATTTTCAGATGTTCTCACTATGCATATCCTAGTAACTACTATATGCTAGTAAAGGGAAAAGGTTTCTACAATGAGAACATGTTATAGTTTTATTATATATAACAGTATATCCTAGTAACTATATGTTATATCCTTTAGCTAATAGTTTAGATGAAGGATCTCTGTTTATGTACATGTTAAACCTATTGGAGAGTATGATTTTGCTTTGACAATATCTTGTTTGGCATGTTTTAGTACTAACTGAAGCAACAGTCAATTTATTTGTCTAATGGATATGTTTCCCTTAACAAACATTTCTTTTTTTTTTTTACCTAAAATAAGATGAAGGCTTTCTGTTTATGTACATGTTGTTAAGCCTCTTGGAGAGTATCTTGTTTGACATGAAAGCTGGTGTTTTGTTGAATGTAGCAAGGAGTTATGAACACAAGCGATGAAGAGACTCGCCGGTTCTTCAAGCATTCATCAGTGCAAGTTCTTCTTTGCCCCAGGTCTGGAGGGAAAGGTCACAGCTTCATAAAGAAATCTGTAAGATGCTCAATAGTCACTGTATTACTACTTAACCTCCCTTTATGTACATCTTCATCATCTGAGTCATTGAGTGTCATTTTGATGAACAGGAAGTTGGAACTATCTACACCCATCATCAGAAAACTGTGATTGTAGATGCTGATGCAGGTCAGAACCGACGAAAGATTGTAGCGTTTGTTGGAGGGCTAGATGTGTGCAACGGACGTTTTGATACTCCTAAGCATCCTCTCTTCAGGACCCTAAAGACACTCCATAAAGATGACTTCCACAACCCAAATTTTTTGGTAACCATTCAAGAAAAAATCATGTTAAGTTGCAATGTTAGTTTTAGATTCAATGTGAAGAACTTTGTTTTTTTTTTTTGGAACTAGACTACTGCGGATGATGGACCAAGAGAACCATGGCATGATCTCCACAGCAAGATTGATGGTCCAGCTGCATATGATGTGCTTGCTAATTTTGAAGAACGCTGGAGAAAGGCTTCAAAATCTCGCGGATTGGGGAAGTTAAGATCGGCTTCTGATGATTCGTTGCTTTCTATAGATAGAATTCCAGACATCATAGGACTAACAGAAGCTTCTTCTGTTAATGAGAATGATCCTGAGACTTGGCATGCTCAGGTAAGGCCTCATTTATTCAAATGTGATTGCATTGTAATGTGCAGAAGAGGTCTCATTTGTTTCTATGAATTTATCTTTTAGGTTTTCCGTTCAATTGATTCAAGTTCAGTCAAAGGGTTCCCAAAGGATCCAAAGGAAGCTACTGGAAGAGTAAGCACAACTTGGTCTTCTTTAATCACCAACATGTTGCCACTCTTTACTGATTATATATGTTTGTGGTCAGAATCTACTGTGTGGGAAGAACATACTCATTGACATGAGCATACACGCGGCTTATGTTAAGGCCATAAGGTCTGCTCAGCACTTCATCTACATAGAGAACCAATATTTTCTTGGATCATCATTCAACTGGGATTCAAACAAGGACTTGGGTAAGCTTTTAAAGACAAGTTCAATACAAAAAAAAAGTTAATCAATAGTTGATTTTAGTATCAATGATGGCATTGCAGGTGCTAATAATCTAATCCCTATAGAAATCGCGCTTAAGATTGCTAATAAAATTAGAGCAAGGGAGAAGTTTGCTGCTTATATTGTCATTCCAATGTGGCCTGAAGGTGCTCCAACAAGTAACCCTATACAGAGGATTCTTTACTGGCAGGTAAATAGTTTGTTCATTATGATCTATGTCGAATCTCGACTTAATAATGACATCTTTTCATGATGTTTGCAGCATAAAACCATGCAAATGATGTATCAAACCATCCACAAGGCACTTGTGGAAGTTGGACTTGATGGTCAGTATGAGCCACAAGACTTTCTCAACTTCTTCTGTCTTGGAACCAGAGAGGTTGCTGATGGAACAGTTAGTGTATATAATAGTCCCCGCACTCCACCTAAGTCAAACGCAACTGCAAATGCTATACAGGTAATGTCTATATTATCATAAATGGATGACTTCTGTTGTGAGATATTTAATGGTCTCCTTTTTGTCATTAATGCAGGTGCAAGCTTTGAAGAGTAGGAGGTTTATGATATATGTTCATTCCAAAGGTATGGTTGTGGATGATGAGTTTGTCTTGATTGGTTCCGCGAACATCAACCAGAGATCCTTGGAAGGAACTAGAGACACTGAAATAGCCATGGGAGGGTATCAACCACACCATTCATGGGCTAAGAAAGGTTCTCGTCCTCGTGGTCAGGTAAAAGAAGAAACTCAAAAGCTATGTCCTAAAAACTTGTCTTAAGCATGTTTTTGTTTGCAATGTCTTGCAGATCTTTGGATATAGAATGTCGTTGTGGGCAGAACATCTAGGGTTTCTAGAGCAAGGTTTCGAGGAACCAGAGAACATGGAATGCGTGCGACGAGTAAGGCAGTTAAGTGAGCTGAATTGGAGACAGTATGCAGCAGAAGAGGTCACGGAGATGCAAGGTCATCTTCTTAAGTATCCTGTTCAAGTGGACAGAACAGGGAAAGTAAGTTCTCTTCCTGGTTGTGAGACATTCCCTGATCTTGGTGGTAAGATCATAGGTTCCTTCCTTGCTCTCCAAGAAAACCTCACCATCTGAATAACTGAAAACTTGCTTTGTAATATCAACCTTTGTTTTTTTCTTCCACTTCAAGAAACCTCTCCGACTGTGATCGGAATGCAAGTGTGACTTTAGGGTTTAATTGTGATTTTAAAAATTTACGAGCTGTTAAGTTCTTCATTGCAGTTGATCATAGTGTGCGTTTTGGATTTATGTACTTGTCCGTCTATCTGATCTCATAAACTGTGTGTAACATTTTGGATATATTTTCGTATTGTCCCTATAATATTTAAGCTAAACTATTATATTCATTTCATTTTTTATTCATGTGCTAGTTAAACATGTGGATGCAACACAATATGATTAAAAAGATCATTCAAATATCATACTATAGAACAGGAGGGTTTACAATTTTATTCAAATGACTTCAACTTATCAATTAGAGAGATAATATTATTTTTGCCCAAAAAAAAAGAGAGATACTATTATATAGTATTATAGCTTTAAAAATAAAAGGTATCACCATCTTCTATTAATCTCATCTAAGTTCTTTATGCAGTTTGTGATGCACTTACTAGTAGCGAATCTACCTACTTCAGCTTCAGCACCTGTATAAGCCACAAGTCATGTGTACTTAGATCATCTTACTTAAGTTGGGTCCCACAAATCGGGACGTCATTGTAATCCAACGGTCTGTGATTGGTAGATTGTACATTCTTAATCATATTTCAGCACTTTTTGTAATTAAATCTGACGATAGAGGAATGAAAGAGTATAATCGCACGGTGACGGAGATTCCAATGTTAAGGGAGATCGTTAGCTTTGAAAACGACAATGTTTCACATACATTAAAAACTCATTGAATCCCACCATGCTCATGCTCTGTCTGATCCAGCAAAACACCTAGTTATCAATAAAAAAACAAACTTGTCTGTTTCTTTTGACTGAAACAAATTAATTATTGTTAGTTTAAAAAGAATTAAGTATTTTTTTCTACTCAAACAAATTAATTAATGTTAGTTTAGAAAAAAAGAAATATTTTACATCTAAACCCATTTTGTCATATCGGTTAGACATAAGGGCATCATCAGCGGGAAACTCTTCCATAGTCCCTCAACCAAAAAAACATTATTAAAACTCAATCTAAATTTCCAAGTATGTCAAAGAGACTGAGATGTCACATGCCTCTATTTGAGTGATCAAATATTTAATTGAAAAATCTTATTTTAAATTAATATTAAAAATTTAATATAAAATCGTATATGAGTTTTTAATACAATTTAAAGATTAATTAAATATTAAAAGAATATTTTAATAAAAAATATGTAAAGTTTTAATGCAAAGTTATTTTTTTAAAAAAAATTAATATTACAAATTTAATACAAAATCGTATATGAGTTTTTAATATAATTTAAAAATTAATTAAATATTAAAAAATAATTTTAATAAAAAAATATAATGTAAAGTTTTAATAATAAAAAGAATCGCTTCTGGTATGTGTCCCAAAAAAAGAAGAAATCGCAACCTCCTCCATGGTTCTTCGAAGATGGCCCGCTTTCAAGCCTTTTCAAAACCAGCAGTGTCGGTCAAAGATTTGAAGAAGTCGTCTCCCCTCGCCAGCGCTTCGTGCGTTGATGCTGTAAGTACCGTTTTGGCGATAGTGACGCCTACTTCTATGTCTCCCTCTTCGGCTTGCCCCCATTGAATCTATCTCGAGTCATCTCTTTTCTCCGTTAGCTTCGCTTCCTGAGGAGAAGTTAACGTTGTCTATCACTCCCCGTGAGGAATCTATTACTCATGCAGTTACTGTTGAGATCTCTACAAAAACTGTTGATGAAGGTATTACTAATATCCTTGTTGAGGCCTTTTTTGAAGCTAAGGTTGGGGAAAACACTCAAATTGCAGAGGAGGAAGTCACTACAGACCCTGAGGAGGCTACTCCAGGAGGGAAGCCATCAGAGCCTAAAAGCTATGCAAGTTTGCTCAAGGTCTCTGCTACTCTGGAAGAACTCGGAACGCCTGTGGAACACGTATCAGGAGTCCCTTTCGTCCTCATTCCTGATGAAAACATCATCTCAGCTAAGGAAGAATTCCGTGATTTCATCTATGCAAGATTCCACGGGAATTGGCCCTCTATGGGGCGCATCATTGGTGTTATAAATGCAATTTGGGCAAAAACTGGTCCGAGAATCTTTGTTCATAGTGTTGGTCAAGGAGAGTTTCTACTTAAAGTTACAAACGTAAAAACTAGGGAGCACCTCTTGTCTAGGAAGTGTTGGAACATTGCGGGTTACCCTATGTTTGTTGATCCCTGGTCACCAGAATTCACGCCTGAGGAGGCTCCTATTACGAGTGCAATAGTCCCAGTTGAGCTTCGGGGAGTGCTGCACCTGATTTTCAACCGTCAGAGCTTGAGTAGGTTAGCGGCAACAGTGGGAAAGCCAGAGTATCTTGCCCCTGAAACAAAGAGGAAGGAAAATTTTCAAGTTGCAAAGCTTTTTGTGCGTGTCGACCTCACACGAGAACTTCTTTAGAAGATTATCTCAGGGTTCTCTAACGGAAAGGAAGTTGAGATATCTGTCTCTTATCCATGGCTTCCTCTAAAGTGTGAGTCATGTGGTAAGTATGGTCATCTCCTGTACAAAATGCCGTTCTCTGATTGGTACAGCGGAGGGTAGGAAGCGTTCTGTTAGCCCTGCGTGGAATGTTAGAGGTCTGAATAGTGACAGACGCCACTACATGGTTAAAATCTGGATTAATATCTAGAGGCCCCTTTTCGGAGCGTTTTTGGAAACGCATATTCAAGAAAATAATGTTAGTAGGATTAATAATGCAATTCCTATCGGATGGAGTTGTTTTGGAAACTACAATCCCTTCCGGTAGGATTATAGTGGTTTGGGATCCTTCTGTCAGGTTCTTTATCTACAAAACGTCACCACAAGAAGTCACATGTGGGATTTTTCTTATGGCGAAAAATGTAAATTTCACCGTCACTTTTGTCTATGGGTTTAACACGAATGCATAACGGGCTTCTTTATGGGACGAGCTTGTCTACATCCGTGATACAACCCCAGTTCGCAGCTCCCCTTGGATTGTTTTCGGGGATTTTAACCAAATTCTTCGGTTAAGCCATCACTCCGGTTATCCCTCCTCGGTTATTGATCCCTCAGGTATTGATGATATTATTACTGCTTTACAGGAGGTTGAGATTTTTGAGTGTCAAGCAAAAGGCTTGCCCTTCACATGGTGTAACAACAATGGTTCTGATCCTATATCCAAACGGATTGATCATGCCCTCGTCAACATCGATTGGCCCTACGTCTTTCCTGACTCTTTTGCGGATTTCTTACAGCCAGACCAATCTGATCATGCCCCATGCGTTGTCAGTGTTCCTTCTCTCAACAGACGTCAACGCAAGCCATTCAAGTTCTACCATCACCTCGCTGACCACCCAGATTTTTCTTCGATGGTATCTACTGCATGGGCTAATGTTGTTGTTGAAGGCTCTGGACAATTCAAGCTGGTTCGACGAATGAAACTTCTAAAAACAGACTTGCGTCAGCTAAATAAAACTCATTGTAGTGGGATTTCTGGACGGGTAAAGCACCAGAATGTCATTGTGGAGAACCTTCAACGCTCCCTCCTTACTCTGCCTGATCCCACTACAGCCTCTGCTGCGCACAGAGAACGCGCAGTCCTCAACACCCTTTTGAATGCGGAACAAAAATTTTTTAGACAGAGATCTCGAGTGCGGTGGGCAGATGTGGGAGACAAGAATACAACCTTCTATCATAAAACAGTCTCTCAACGTAATGCCTGCAACCACATCCACTACCTTATCGATGAATCTGGCCACTTCCTACGGTATCTTGAGGATATAAAAGAGCATTCTGCTTCGTATTTTCAGAACATACTAGGGAGAACTGATCTTCCCATCTCCTCCGCATCTTTGGACGTCTTGGAAGATTTGCTCCTTCAGATGTTCTGACCTGCAAAAGGCTTACCTTAAAAGAAACGTTCTTGAAGTAGAGATCTGAGGAAAAATCTTCACTATGCCCCTTAATAAAAGTCCTGGCTCTGACGGCTACTCTTTTGAGTTCCTCAAGGCCTCGTGAGACACTACTGGAGGTGATGTTGTTGCTGCTGTAGCAGAATTTTCAGAAATGGCCGCTTGCTAAAAGACCTAAACACTACGGCCATCACCCTTATACCGAAGACTGCTTCAGCTTGCAAGCTCCAGGATTTTAGGCCTATAAGTTGCTGTAACATTGTCTATAAGGTGATACAAAAATCCTTGCAAACAGGTTAAAACTGATCCTCAAATCTTCCATTAGCAGAAGTCAATCTGCTTTTCTAAAAGGGCGTAGCTTAGGAGAAAATGTGCTTCTGGCAGCTGAGTTGATCCGCAGGTATGAGTCCCCTACCTGTAGCAGAAGTAGCATGCTAAAAATTGATATACGCAAGGCGTTTGATACTATCTGCTGGGAATTTGTCATCAAGATTCTTGAGGTCCAAGGCTTCCCTCCTATCTTCATAACCTGGATTAAGGAATGCATAACTACTCCAAGATTCTCCATCGCCATAAATGGGGAGCTTGCAGGTTTCTTCCCAGGGAAAAAAGGGCTCAGACAAAGGGGATGTTATCTCACCATACCTTTTCATAATGGTTATGGAAGTTCTCTCTAAATTACTGGAGCGAGCAGTTGAGGCTGGCCACTTTCGTCTACATTCGTTGTGTTTTACTCCAAGAGTTACTCACCTACTCTTTGCGGATGCTCTTCTGGTCTTTATTGACAGCTCACAGCACTCCATCTCTGGTGTTAAAAACGTTATGGCTGGATTTAAGGAATGGTCGGGTCTTGATATTAACTCTGAAAAGTCAGAAATCTTTTTTGGAGGGTACGTAATTTCCCTACTCGTTACTTGGGTTTGCCCCTAAGCCCGAAGAAAATCAGCTATGCCATGTTGCAACCCTTCTTGGAGAAAATTACGACGAAACTCAACTCCTGGACTGTCAAAAGTCTCTCCTTCGCGGGCAAGGTAACGATGGTTTCGTCTGTTATCTATGGAATGGTGAACTTTTGGAGTTCAGTTTTCAACTTACCGAAGAGGTTTTACGCTAAGGTAGACTCTTTATCTGCATCGTTCCTTTGGAAAAACAAGACGACCACTGTTGTGGGTGCTCGAGTAAGTTGGGAAAATGTTTGTAAGCCAAATAATGAGGGAGGTCTTGGTCTTAGGCGGATAGAGGAATTTCAGTGAGTCTTTGACCTTATTAGGGTGTGGAACCTTTTTGCTGAATCTGGCTCGATATGGGTGGCTTGGCTTCAAAACAATGTTTTCTCCGGCCGAAATTTCTGGATTGTCTCAACGTCAACCACCTTCTCGTCCTCGGTTAATCGTCTGCTGTTGCTTAAACCTCAGCTCACCAGCTTGATGAGATGCAATATTGGTGATGGGAAATACGTCATTTTCTGGTTTGAATGGTGGACTGATCTTGGTCCGTTAATATCTGTATTTGGAAGTAGAGGCATAAGGGATTTGCAGATCCCGTTATCCTCCTCTGTTTCTGTAGCTGCGCCTTCTGGTTCTTGGTTGCTTCCCCCTGAAGGTCTGACGAAGCTGAAACTTTGCAGGTGGTACTCTCAACAATGCAACCACCGTCTGATTTGCGAGGCAAATATGTCTTCCTCTGGCGGAGTAGTTTCACCTCCATCGCTACGAAATTCTCTTCTAAAGCCACTTGGGAATTTATAAGACAGCCTGCTCCTTTGGTTTCTTGGAGTAAACTTGTTTGGTTCAAAGAACAGATCTCTCGTTGCTCTTTTGTGACTTGGATGACTATGATATCTAGGTTGCCTACAAGGGACAGGCTCCTCTCTTGGGGAATGACAGTACTAGCTCTATGTCCTCTATGCTCTTCTACTCCAGAGTCTCATGCTCATCTCTTCTTCAGCTGCCCGTATTCTGTAGCTGTTTGGTCTTATTTCTCTGGCTGGATGTTCCCTGCTCCACCAGTCTCTCCCTTTGCTGTCGAGCACATTGCTGATCAGGCACACATCATATCTTGTTCGGGCGCTCAGTCAATTATAAAGCTCTTGATGCAGGTGGTCATCTACAATCTTTGGAGAGAGAGAAATCACCGTATCTTCAGGCAATCACCATCAACCGAAGCTGCGACTATCTCCAGAGTTGATCGCTCCATGAGGGATCGTCT
>JABAYD010043731.1:0-20489 GCA_014822095.1 Diplotaxis tenuifolia | reverse complement strand
AAAAAAAAAAAAAAACATGTAATGTTACTACAAGAAGATTAATGAAGCTGTATTAAGAACATAAACAAGAATAATTAATTAGTCACTAAAGATAGAGATTAAAAAATGAAAAAGAGAGGGAGACAAGATGCTGCGATGCTTCACGTGTGTCAATGTGCATCTTTTACTTCTTTTTTTTTTTTTTTTTTCTGTGTGATAATTCCTTTATATTTTTTTTTTTTTTTTTTTCTCAGTGACATAACTTCTCTCTCCTCCCTACGCTCTCTTACATATTCTAGAGAGAGAAAGCTTTCATCTCCATCATTATCTCCTCCCTCCTCTCTCATCTCCCTCACAATCCACATTGACTCTCTAAATTCACATGGAGAAATCGGATCCTCCTCCTCCTCAACCCAACCCCGCCGCCGCCGATCCAACCCCCTCCTCCTTCCACCGCCGAACCCGCTCCGACGACATGTCAATGTTCATGTTCATGGATCCGCTCTCCTCCGGTCCACCGCCACCTTCCTCCGACGACGACCTCTTCTCCTCCTTCATCGACGTCGACAGCCTCTCCTCGAATCCGCACCCCACAATCGCGTTTCCGAATCACGCCGCCGCCGCATCTAACTCCGTTCCCTCGTCGTCGTCGTCTCGTCCACGTCACCGTCATAGTAACTCCGTTGACGCGGGATGCGCGATGTACGCTAATGAAATCATGGACGCGAAGAAAGCTATGCCTCCTGAGAAGTTGTCTGAGCTTTGGAACATTGATCCTAAACGGGCCAAGAGGTTTGAATCTTTTTAGGCCCATTAAGGCTTTTTTTTATATTGAATGAGAATGATTTTGGATTTGGAAATTTGATTTGCAGGATCTTAGCGAATAGGCAATCTGCGGCTCGGTCAAAGGAGAGGAAAGCGAGATATATTCAGGAGCTTGAGCGTAAAGTTCAATCTCTTCAGACCGAAGCTACTACTCTCTCTGCTCAGCTCACTCTCTTCCAGGTAAAGTCAACATCTTTATGATCTGTTGTTCTACACAAGAACGTAGCTTGATAGGCAAGTTTCAACCATGTTTTTGGTGGAGTTTAAGAGTCTCAGTTTAGTTTCGATACTATAAAGTAAAGATCTTTGCTCTGTTCTATCATCTAGGCGAGGACCTAGCTTGATAGGCAAGTTTCAACCATGTTTTTGGTGAATTAGAGAGTCTCAGCTTAGTTTCAAACACAATAAAGTAAAGGTCTTTGCTCTGTTCTACGCAAGGACGTAGCTTGATAGGCAAGTTTCAACCATATCTTTGCTCTGATCCACACAAGAAAGTAGCTTTGTAATTGTATGAAAGTATCAACCATGTTTTGGTGAATTTAAAACTCTCCCTTTGATTTCAAAACAATAAATTAAAGATATTTGCTCTGTTCTACACAAGAAAGTAGCTTTATAGGAAGTTTCAACCATATTTTGGTGAGTCTAAGAGTCTCGGTTCGTTGTTGTTTGATTTCAAAACAATAAAGTTAAAGATCTTTGCTCTGTTATACACAAGAAATTAGCTTTATAGGCAAGATTTAGTGAATTCAATGTTGTTTGATTGATCAGAGAGACACAAATGGACTAGCAAACGAAAACACAGAGTTAAAGATGAGGTTACAAGCAATGGAGCAACAAGCTCACCTTCGTAATGGTAATAACCAAAGCCTAATCCTTTGTATTATTCCCTTATGTGATCTTCAATCTCTACGCTTTTGATTTTTGTGAATGCAAAACACAGCTTTAAACGAAGCACTGAGGAAAGAACTTGAAAGGATGAAGATTGAGACTGGAGAAGTCTCTGGTAATTCAGATTCCTTTGACATGGGAATGCAGCAGGTTCAGTACTCTCCTTCCACGTTCATGGCTATACCACAGTATCATCATGGCCAAGATATGCAGCAGATGCACGGATACAATCCAATGGAGGCGATTTCGAATTCTCAGAGCGTGTCGGAGTTTTTGCAGAATGGGAGATTTCAAGGGCTAGAGATAAGTAGCAATAACAGCTCTCAAGCTTGGTGAAATCTGAAGGACCTTCTCTCTCTGCTAGTGAGAGTAGCTCTGCCTATTGACAAAGAGAGGCTCTGAATCATACATCTGTTAATAGGCTTTTAAAAATTCATTTGATTTGATTCACTTTCTACTACTATTTTATTTATTAACTGTGTTGGTCTCGTGTTGTTGTTGATTGTGAGTTTTCATTGTTTGCTACTCTCTTTGTTTGTTCTTCAAGGAACAAACAAGATTCTAATAAATTAGTATTCCCCTTTGGATATAAATGTATTTTGTTGCATTTTTCTTTTATGTTTATGGTATGTCAACTAACATTTTATTTTAAACAGTCTTTCGTATTGTTGTGTAGATTCGTTTGTGTAGTTGACGTTTTAACTAAGACTGCTTTTGACTTTTTTGGGTGATCATATGAATTTTTTCATGATAGTGAAAATCCAAAAAAAAAAGAGAGCTCAGGATTGTGGCTATATCAATCTGGATATCAGACGAATGCGATGGACCCAACCACCGCTAAACCATTTTCTTCACAGCTCAGATGCACCAGCCGGGAATCGAACCCGGGTCTGTACCGTGGCAGGGTACTATTCTACCACTAGACCATTGATGCTTTGATGACAAACACCAGCTAGTAAAATCTGATATACTTATATACTCTAGGTTAGTCACTTGTATGGTAAGAAAATGAAGTTTCTAATATTCACCGCAATATGTTTCCTTTAACCATTCCAGATTAATTAGGTTAGAAAAGAACCACCTTAGCAGTTAATTGTGTAGGACAAACCTGAAGCTAACCCAATTACTCTGGCCCAATGACTACATGTTATATACGTTTTAACCTTCTGCTTGGTATTTCTACTTCTTCGATATACTATAGGGCCTAATATATGATTCATGTAACCTTCTTGTAACATTTCTTGTCCTTTCATTCATATCAAATGAAACTAATTGAGAGAATTAGCGTTTGTCTATTATGTCGGTAAGACATTAAAAACGCTAAAACGAATTGTGAACAGATAACAAAACTGAATCCATTTTTATTAGGCTGTGGTCAAACCTAACCTCACTAAGTAAACGACTAAGTTACGTTCTTCAAATTCGTTATTTATATTTTAAGAATTTTAAATATACAGTGATTACTCCAGAAAAATATCAGTGAAGCATCTCTTAATACGAGATGACGTATGCGCTGTGGTCATGCGGCCAGTTTCCTTTGTGTACGTAACAGGAAATGAATCATATATTATATTTTGTAAACAATAAAAACATATAAAATATCATCAAAGTTGTAGTGGAATGAATGTAGTATAATATATGTCTTAGATATGTCAACTAGTTAACAAAATGTCAAAACTTAAGTATATATAGAAAATTGCTAATTAACAAAATAAAGGTCGTCTGCGATATAAAGTGCAGTACGTGAAACAAAGTAAAAGCTAGCTTACAAGACCAAATCTAATAAAGTTTTATACACGAATGTAAATTGTGCATTCGGTACGGGAAACAAAGTAAACGCTCAGAAGAGTAAATCTAATAAAGTATTGGACAGGAATGTAAATTCCAAATTGTGGGCCCCTTACATTTGACCCTAATAAAACTCATCTCTCTGGAGAACGAGAACAAACCTTCTTCCCCCCATATCTCTGGGATCTCCAGGGGTCCCCTCTCCACCTGAAACCTCAAATCTCCCCGGCAGCTTGAATTCTCTAATTCTCCGATCCAATTCCCGGTTTAAATTCAATTAAACCGGTTTATCAACATTCTCACGCTTCCTCAAACCTTAAACCCTAAAAATTGATCCTAATGGCGATTAGGGTTACCTTCACCTACTCCAGCTACGTCGCTAGGAACATCGCTTCCTCCGCCGCGGCTCGCGTCGGCTCCGGAGATGTCCGATCATGCCTCGATTACTGTCTCCGTCCCAGGATCTTCAACCACAGTCAGATCCCTGAGATCGACAAATCATCTCCCTCTCCTCGTGTTCGTCCAGCTTCGATGTACTCCACCATCGCCAGAGAACTCCTCGAAGAAGGAAGCAAGAGTCCGCTCGTGTTAGGGATGATCTCAATCATGAAGCTCACCGGAGCTCCGGATCTGCTGGGGATGAACAACGTTCTCGGGATCTCTCCGTTCAAGACTTCCTCCGTGATTCCGTTTCTTAGAGGGTCTAAGTGGATGCCTTGTAGCATTCCCGCGACGTTGACGACGGATGTTGCTGAGATCGATAGAGGAGGGAATGTGAAGATTGAGTTGAGTAGTAGTAATAAAGGATCCAACTTTGGGAACGGATGGGTTAATAAGCTTTTGAATATATGCTCGGAGGATGCTAAGGCGGCTTTTACGGCCGTGACTGTTTCTCTGATGTTTCGTTCGGCTTTGGCTGAGCCGAAGTCTATACCTTCAATGTCTATGTACCCTACTCTCGATGTGGGTGATCGTGTTATGGCTGAGAAGGTGATAGAATTGTGCTTTATATGTCTATTCTATGATTGGTTATAATGTTTAGATCAACGGGGCCTTTTATCAGTCTTATGGCCAAGAAGGTGATAAGTACTTGATTCTGGCTATATTACTGTGCATTGTGAGTATACTGTCTCATTCACGGGAGATTCTGTATGTAGTTTCTATGATTGAATTTATAATGTTGGATCCATGTTTGAAATTGGGATGCGCATTAGGCTTTTAAAAACTGTGGCTTTATCAGTTATAGTTGGGATGCACATTAGGCTTTTGATTTCATGTCTGAATGATTGATGAGTTATTGATATGTGCTTTTGGCGCTTGTCAGGTCTCGTACTTGTTCAGAAGGCCAGAGGTTTCAGATATAGTCATCTTCAAGGCTCCTCCGGTTTTGGTGGTAGGTAACAAATCACCCTTTTCTTTTTTTTTTTCAGATCTTTTAAAAGCCTGTTGCAAAGGTGTTTGATTTTCTGCTTGGAAAAAATTGCAGGAGCATGGTTACAATTGTACTGATGTTTTCATTAAAAGGATAGTTGCAGGCGAAGGTGACTGGGTTGAAGTAAGCTCTTTTATCTAATAAATCACTTGTTGGTTGGTTCTGTTCATCCGTTGAAGTATTTTGCTCACCTTTTATTGGTATTACTTGTTTAATAGCTTCTTGATGAGCTGCCTCCTCAAACCAGGCCCTTACCCTTGTCTGTTTCTTGTTTCTGTATCATTTTCGTGTCTAACGTGTTTTGTATCATATAGGTATGTGAGGGGAAGCTCTTAGTGAATGATACAGTTCAAGAAGAGGATTTTGTATTAGAGCCAATTGACTACGAAATGGAACCATTGGTAAGCAAACTTGCACTTCCTAGTTTGATGATTGTAGGAGCTAAGTTGGTTTGTCCTGTTTTATCTGCAGTTGGTCCCTGAAGGTTATGTCTTCGTACTAGGAGACAACCGCAACAAAAGCTTCGACTCTCATAACTGGTAAGATCTATGCTATTTCATGGTTCTTGTGTAAAGACTCTGTTGATTTGATTCATGGACGAATGTAAAATATCGCAGGGGTCCACTTCCGATAAAGAACATTATCGGAAGATCCGTGTTTAGGTATTGGCCACCGAGCAAAGTGTCAGACACGATACACCGCCACCATGAGCAAGCTATCCTAAAACGGGCTGTTGATGTTTCCTGACCGGTGCTGATGGTTCTTAGGATTAAGCAGGAAGCCATTATTTTGACGCTGAACCCAACAGATCAAATTCTTTTCGTTCTATGTACTCTTGTTGGATGACATGGAACATTTTTTTTGGTTATGATTTTTTTTCTTTTTGTGTTGAAACGTAAAAACGTAACTATTGTAGACTTTGTCAAACGCTACGATGAGCACTTAACAGGAAAGTAAGGTGGAAAACATTAGTTTATCAGTCTCTTCACTAAGTTACAAAGAAAACTACATAATAAGCTTCAGTGACAAGTCAAATACACTTTACAGTGTTGATGAATATACCCACAACTTTGGAATACAGACTGAATCATCAAATCTGTGTTCCCTTTTCTCTCTACTTCTATTCGGTGTGAAATGCTGTTGAACTTTCAGTCTCTCCTACAGCTATGAGATCTTTAAAAACAAACAAACAAACAACAGGAATTAAAAAAAAAAGTTTTTTTCTTCTTCTGACAAATCTGATAGACTGATACAAAAGAGAGTTTGATATATATATATATATATATATAAGAAAAAAAAATAGCAATGTTCAGTTATCTTTTAGGCTTGAAAATCTTTATTTGAGTTCCAGACAGGAGCTGTGGTCTTTTGCACACCCACACCACCACCACCATCTGATAACACTCCGCTTCCATTTTCAGCTGCTATTAGCGGATCCTTCTCGCTCTCTTTCATCTGCTATATAACCCAACAAGTAAACATCAGTTTCTTTTTTCTTTCTCCTTCACCAAGTAAGTCATACGAAAGAAGTACGTGAGGAAACAAGGATTACAATCTATTGGTGTCATGCATTCAATAGCAATAAGCTATATATAGCCAAACAGAAAGCTATTAGGTAGAGGGAATATACCTGAGGCAATTGGGTTGATGTTTCACTTGCCTTCTGCTGAGTCTCAACCGAGCAGAAATAGGAATAAACAACCATTCCAATCACAGCCACCATAATACCAAGAATGTTGCGCCAGTTGAATGGGTCCTTCAGCAACACGTATCCAAATGCTAGAACCAGGCATGTTTTCAGATGTCCCAGAACCTGATATGTGACCGGAGACGTTTTCCCAATGACCAGAAAAGTGCTGAAGTTTACAGAGACTGATATCATGCAGGACAGGACGATGAAGAACTGCAGTAAACAAACGAAGCACATGTAAATATATGCCGAAAACAAATAATTTGGGTAGAATCCCTGGTAGATTGTGTCTTACCACAACTTGAGAAGTGTACTTGAAAGCAAACACGTTCTGGTTGGTTAGGAGCCCATCTAAAAATGGCCCAGTGACGAAAAGTGTGAGGGCTTGATAAGGACAAGACTGATAAAGAAGCTGCGTGGATGAAACTTTGAACTTCTTCTGGATGGTATTTGTCATCTGTGTACAATTGGTTAAGAGAACAACATCGGACCGGCATAAGATAATATATAAAGAAAGATCGAAAGGAAAAAGGAAGGCTAAGCATAGGATACAATTTGAGCAACGCAAGTTGTGATAACAGCCAGCAGCGACAAGACAGAACCCAGCATATTAAGCTGAAGATCAGTGACGGTTGCGATTCCAACACCAAGGAGAAGAATGGTTAATGAAAACTGAATTTTCCGACTGCAACAAAACGAAGAAGAGTGTCATTAACTATGCCCTTGACAAGAGACTATGATAGATGATGCCATATAATATAGTACCCCTCCAATTGACAATGACTCACGTTTATTAGAAAGGTACAAAAAGTAAGAGACATAACAGTTGAGTGCTGACCTGAACTTTTTCCTGAAGAAGAGCGTCTCCAGGAGAACAGTACAGGGGATGATTGCTAGTTTCGTCATCTAATACCAACATAGGAGAAGATAAGGTTTAAAAAACACATGCTACAAAGATACCATCACGTAGCAGCTAGAATGAAAAAGCTATTACCTGGTAAAAACCAACGGAATTAAAGCCAAGGCTGAGGTTCAATAGTCCAATGGAGATCCCATTTAATATGCCAAATCCCATCACAGCTCGTGGATCAAAAGGCTTGTGTTCAAACATCTTCATCCATAGTGCCACATGAAGGGAACAAAACGTGACCAATAGATGCCAACTTGTCAAAGTAGTCGCTGTACGTTAGAAAATAACCAAACTAAGTGCATATCGCTTAACAGACCAAATACTTTTATAGCATATCAACGTCCTGCTAAGTGTAATACTACATAAGAACTGCCCATATATCGGTTAAAGAAATGTTTAAGTAAAACAAACAAATTATAAAGTTAACCAGAGAAATCTAAAAGTGTTTACATTATACCAAATATAGAAAACTTTCTTAAACATTTACAATCATCTAGGCATTACCATAAGGGGAAAAAAAGAGAGAACCACCTAACACATTCCAAACATAGTATGAAAGAAAATGATTATCTAACCTATTGCTCAGAGTAAACTTTACCAGATTAGCACACGAATAGATCAATATTTTCTGCAGTAAAATGAATAATCAAAGGAGTCTGAACACACACGGGGGAAGCAAGAGTTTGAATAAGGTTTTACCGAAGGTGAAGCCAAGGGTGCTAATAAGCGCCTTGTTACAGATCACGATCGACACAGACGATACAACGGACAAACTCAATGCGCCGATTGTTCCTAGCTGGAACTTCTGCCCCTCGCTCATCTTCGCTCTCCTAATTTTTTTTTTTGTTTTATCTCTCTCGCTTCAAATCACGATCTACAACGATCTATATCCACCAAACAAATTTCAGAATCATACACTAGCGAGTATAAACGTGAACGGAAACAAGATCGATCTGGAGAAAACGAACCTCATTCGTAAATGCGAGAGAACTGAAGCTGGGGAAGCTCAACTGCAGCAAAAACGGAGAAACAGAAACTCGTTAGGTGAAACATTTAACAGAAGCTGGAGAGCGAAGAAGATTTATATAATATTCAGAAGCCATAAACCCTAGATCTGCCGTTGTGGGAGAGAGATCAGAAATTATTTTGACGGAATTTGAGGAGACGCGAAAGAGGAGAAGGAGAAGATAAGGAGGGAGAGAGAGAGAGAAAGCTCACGTGAGAAGGAGAGAGGATTCAAACTTTGACGGAGGAGAAGAGATTCAGAGATTCCTATTTTCGCAATCTGACGATGGTCTCCACTCACCACCGTACAGAGGAAAATAGTGAGAGAGAGAGGACGATGATGGTTTCCGTGGGCCCACCATAAATTTACCTCGTGCTAAAATTGTAAATTAATGTTATTTTACCGTTAGTTATAAAAAATGGGCGTCGGAGATATTAAAATCTAGTGCTTATATAAGCTGTCTACCTTAACCAACCGACAAAAACATATATTAAATTGAAATATCCTCAAATAATATAACAAAACATACTTTCTACGCCCAAAGTTAAAAAAAAAAAAAAATTGAGTTAATGAATGAAGCAGGTAGTAATTCTCACTAGCAGAGGCTTGGGTAAAACTGAGAAGCTGACTTGAAAACCACAGCGTCTGCTATGACTTGCTGCACTGACTTGGGATCTGTTTGAGTTTCCTTCATATTGGTGTTGCATCCCCATACCCTAACCGCAAGCCTACGACATTTTGGTGATGATTCTCTGAAATAGGTTTTGTACCAGTTTATCACATCTTTTTTCTCTATGCTTCTTAGCTCTTCTGCTTCTTTGTGGGAGTAATCAAAAATGTACCTGTGAGAGAGATAGTTTGCTCAGTTTTTTTTCAGTGATTGATATGGAACCAAGCAACAAATCATAGAGATCCTTTTACCTTTTGTCGACAATCTGACTCCATAACTCATTTGTTTCAGATAAGAGAGATGGATCCTTTTCCAGCAATCTAGCAATCACACCACTTCGGTAATCTTCAAAAGATTCTTCATCGAGTTGTTCCTGCAATGTTAGTCCAAGTAAGTAACATTAGAGGATCGAGTTAAGGAATGATTTTATTTTCTTTTTTGATTAGAAAACTTACAAGTAGAGCTTCGATGTCTTTTATGAAATTGTCGATTCTCCCGAGCAAGTGAACTGGACCGTACTTTGAAGATTGAACACAGAAACAGAAACCGTGGACACGATAAGTTAGGCGAGGGCCACACTCGACAACATAACCAAGCTGCTCCTTTGTCCTATGACCGAATTTGCATTAATTATATGAGTTGAGATTTGATCTATAAAGCAAACAAAAGAAACATGTGATAACTAACCTCAACTTATTGAACAACGGCTCTTCTAAGATTTCGTGAAAGAGATCCAGCATAGCTTTCATTTTTGTTGACTGGGCCTCCTCAGGCTCGATTTGATAGTAAAGCTGCAAAATAGGATTCATGTTCAAACTCATAACCATGTCTATATCCATAGAAACACTCTCATCACAAGAACAGATATTTGTCTATTTACCTCGACTACCGAGTTTGTTTCAGATTTGTTCTTCACGTTGACATCTCTGACAAGTTTGGCACTCAGAGGGAAGCACGTTATCTGCTCTCCATGTCTAGATTTGACTGGGAGTGGTTCAAGTGTCAAATTGTTTTTGAATATGTTTGATATTTTTACTGCTTCGTCTTCCGAGAGATTACCATGACATAGAGCTTCAATAAATATCTGCAAACATAACGAAAGTTTTATCTAACCCTTTGCCTGATTTAAACAAAACACATTAACAGTGGTTGATGGCAGAATGTTACCTGAGAGCGGACTACAGGAGTGAAGCTGTTGAGATCAGTGAGAGACATATCACTTAGTACAGACAACTTCTCGTCGCTGTCATAAATTCGTTTACACAAGAGTTGCAGTCTCAAGTATGTGGAATGGCTCAAAGGCTTCATATTCGTATTTCTAAACCCTCTCTCCATGTTTTCTTTGATAACCTGCAATGTTAGAAAAAATGATGAAAGAAATCGACACAAAATGAAGTTCAAGACTGAATTGTAATAAAGAGTATGAAAATTACACATGCAAAAAAATTCACATACCTTAAACCGGTCGAGACTTGGCATGAAGGATTTGGCTATGGCTAAGATTTTTGATAAGAGAGCTGGAATTTTTTCATTAAAGCCATATACTTTAAGCTCTAGTTTATCACCAGACATAGATAAAGAGGTTTCAAGTTTTGCTATACTAGCCTGCCAAAAAAAAGGCAGATATTCATGTCAATACAAAAGAAATAACATCTAAAAAGATCTCCCCAGAACGTGATTATTACTTGCCTGGTAAACGATCTCATTTAGCTCGTCTTTTAGTAGGTTGATAAATAATTCCGTCAAAAGGCAATTCTTCACACTGTCATATGCCCCCTTCAAATTTATGCGGAAGTATGTATTTGCACGGGGAACCTTAAACGTTTCGTCAAGCTTGTACCAGAACTTCATTAACGGTTCATCAATTATACATTTAGGAGGAGACTGACTTTTGGGATCCGCATCAGAACTAATGGCTCGGATGGAAAAATCGCAAGGGATGAATTGGTTTTTTGAAGGAAGATGCAAAGAGTTATCTACTTCTGAAGGATTGCTCCACGTTTTCATCAAAGACGATGGAACATCTTCTTCTATGAAACGAGAACAGAACCAAGGTTCAGTTTGGAACTCTGAAACAAGGAAGATAGTAAGAACATAAATATGCAATCTAAATTACTTACTCAACAAATTTCTAAAGTACCTTCTGACTTGATGGATTTCGAAACAACATCAATCCTCATGTTTTTTGGTGTGAAGAAACCCACGAGATCTTCTATCATTTTTGGATCCCAAGTCTGGTATACATAATCGCCATAAATAATGTGCTCTACCGGATATGCAAGCATATTCTCTGTACAATAACACTTTCAATGGTTAGTTATCAAAACCCATGATGATTACATTACAGGTATACATCAATGCATTATAAATTCTAAAAATATTTAGGCTTTACATACATAATAAGCTAACCACCATTAACGCTTTGAAAACTAGAGGAATGACAATGCAAGTACAAACCTGAGCGCTCAGTAGCATAATCATCTGCAGCCTGCTCCTCGGCAAATCTAAAGTCCATGTTCCCAATATCTTGGAGTTCCTTGAATATCCATTCTTGTGGTGACACATCACGCAATAACTTGAGATATTGATAGATATAACCAATGATGTCATAAATCTGTTAACAGAAGTTGTCATAAGATCCAATGAGAATGAGTAACATAACGAAAAAAAAGAGAAGAACAACAGTATATAAATCTATATATTCAGCTGAAAAATGATTTTATTAACTACTGCGTTAAGCTTAGACTGCTTAGTTCAAGTATATTAGTTACCTTCTCTAAACCAGAGTCAGTGAGATGTATGGACATTCCGAAAACATAGGCTAGAGACGAGCGGTTAATTCCATCATCCCCAACACCAGCAGAAAGCGAGGTTGCCCAACCCTTACCTTTAAGGAATGAATGAAGACTTCCTCTACCCTCTAGAAAAAGAGAACGGTATAAACAACGTTCTTCAATATGCAGTTTACATGAGGGCATGCAGAATCACTGCTTTAAGAAAACTATAAGAACGACAAAAATGGATGTGATTTCTCACCATGTCCTAATAGATGTGCTAGATAGTCCTCCGGCTTCTTCACATAAGCATGGCGAAGAGGAGGGAGAGTCCATGTCAAATCAAGAATATGAACGTCTTTAACAGCTTCTAGGCGATATAATTTACCGCCTTCCCAAATAGGACCTTTAGCCTCCAGAGTTGGCCTAATTTTGGATCCATTTTTGACATCGCCAAATAGTTCTACAACCCAACTTTCAAGCGTATCGAGAGGTTCTGCAAGATTTTATAGGTAACCATAAATACAATAAACTCAGACAGCAAAAAAAAGACAATATTTAGGAATGGAAATGACGTTTTCCCAAGAATTAGAGCCAAACACATCATAAATCTAACTTTTTAACTCCTCCAATGACAACGAGTTTCATCAATCCACCGTGGTAATATTCCTTGTATAGTTTCATGATGCGTTCCCGTAGATCAACCCCATTTTCCACAGCACTACTCAAGCTCTTCTTGTTACCTTACATAGCAGACGAAGAACAGATTAATATTAACTTATTACATGAATAACTTAAATGTGGCAAGAAAAGTACACCGAGATGTCCGTACCCCATGAGAACCTATTAAAAGGATGACTCTTTGCAGAAGTATAGCACTGAAATTGTTGCAGACGACATGCATCATTTTGGAGGGCCTGGTTAAATTCTATAAATTTGGATCTTGTTAGCCAGACACTTTTAATTATTATAAGAGGTTAATTTATCTGAATGTTGACTGAAGATGACCTTTCGACAGTTTCTAACAAAGGAATGATTAACAGGAATTACCTGAATCAACAGCAAGGACTTCTCGTTCCATAGCTTCAGTCTTCATGAGCGGTGCAACAAAAAACTGAGAGAACCTAATAACATGAGAACAAACTACGGTCAAATAAGTGCTCCAAAGAACGAAAAGAATAAACCTATCAGCAAGCTCAAATATTTCATATGGAGAAATTTATACAACAAATAATTTGGGTAAAATGCAGGTGACACGTATTAGGGAGGCAATTTACGATGAAGGAGAAAGAATGGTATATAGACTATGCATCTTCCTTTACTGGATAATCACAAATTGAACGATGATAGCGAACTCTAGGCTCTCATACTGACACATATATCAGCTGCCTTGGTAAATTTACAGCAGTTGACATTATAAAAGACAGCAAATTTAGTACCTTTTCAAGGCACCTTGAAGGAATTCTCTCTTGACTTCAAAGTGATAGCAGGTATGCTCCATTTCAGTGTATGCGTTAGACGCTCCCCCGTGCTTAGACAAGTAGCTATCATACTACAAGCAAAACAAAGTCAAACCCAGAAAATTCAAATATACACCACGCTAACAAAACAAAGTCTGTACTAAACACTGAAAAGTTCTCAGCATCATCCATTATCCGAAAGCTCTATCTAAACATCTCAGCATAAATAATCAAGCTAATTGGCCTGGTTTCTTAATTCAAAGATAAGACAATGTGAAGTTACCAGAATACTTCAATTTTCATTCATATAAATCTAAAAGTAAGTGCAAAACCATTGCAAACGTAGAATATAACACAATGCTTACTTCATTCTCATCAGGGAACTCGGTGCTACCCATAAAAAGCATGTGTTCTGCACAAAAACATTAACATTAGAGTGAATCAACACTAAAAACAAAGGAAGTGAATTCAAAACTCATAGAGAAGATGAATGTACCAAGAAAGTGAGCGAGGCCTTGCGCCTCCAGAGGATCCAAGAAGCTGCCCATTGCAACACACATAGCTGCAGCTGCCTGAAACACACATCACAACACATATAAGCTTAAAATCAATTTTGATAAAAGAGTGATATATTTGTTAAATCGAAAACCCTTTTTGGTCTGTTGATCTCCTTTCTCTTTCACTTCATCCTCATCCATATCATCTCCTTCTTCCTCGTCATCTTCGTAGCTCCCGTCACTATCTTCTTCCTCTCCGTCTTCCTCATCGTCTTCATCCATGTGGTCTGCGTCGGTGTTCTGACCATCCGCCGCAGAGCCTTCGGGATAAATATCTGGATCGTGAATAAGCAGAGCACACAATCCGTTCTCCAGCTCAATCACTCTGTATAACCTCCGGTCGTTGGGTGACTTCACCACCACATTGTCCAAGCTCGAAACGGCTCTCGTAACAGACATTGTTCTCGTTCTGAGAAGATAGCGACTCGTGAAGAAGTTCCGAACAAGTGCTGCTGCAAGAGTATATTCGTTAGGTCTCACTGCCTCCAGGCGTGGATTTAGAGAAGAGATTTATAGTGGGGCATAACTGAAAATATTTAAGAGAGTTAGGGGTAAAGTTGCTAAAAACAGAGCGATATCTTTTAAAATCAGGATATCTTGCCGTTCTCTCCGTAGAGATTTAGCATGTAAGCCGGTTCATGCTATATAAACTACACGCGTTGTTGTTTTAAGGAAATAGGAAAAATAAAACGATTTGCCATGTACGCCGTTCGTTCAACAAAAAGGGCACGCGTCGTTGTTTTGAGAAACGCAAATAGCAAAAAGGACTTCATCGTCGTCGTCTTTCGCCTTGAAACCTCCGGGAGAAGAACCATAGCGTCGTTTGATTCGAGTCGCCAACGATGGCATTGTCGCAGTGGAAGGAAGCAATCCTCGAAGGAATCTTCACGGAGATTGAGGAAGGACTCGTGGAGGAGAAGAATCTCGAGCGGTTAGAGAATCTAGTGGAGATTCTTCGCAAAGAAGGCTCCAAAGTTCCCCAATCAGTGAAGGAATCGTACTGTCAAGTCGCCGTGGAGTGTACAGCGAGGCATCTCACTAAAGAGAGAAATGCAAAAGCAGCTTACACTGAAGCAATCAGATCGATTTGGCTCCGTAGGGTTATGCCTTTATGCGATAAGGTTAGTTGTTTGGTTACTCGTGACCTCTTGAATAGCTGTAAAAGATTGTGGAAGGCTCGTGGGGACGATAAGGCTTGTGAGGCTTTGATGGGTGAGAATACGAGAGAGAAAGCTTTGGCTTCTTTGAGGAAGGTTGTTAAAGAGCTGAACCCGAACATTGGTTGTGGCAATGGTGAGAGAGATGAGGACATTGATGATTCGGAAGAGTCTAGTGAAGAATCAGGAGAGACAGAGCCAATGGACGAAGACAAAGGTCAACACTTTCTGAACTTTGTTTGTTTCTCTCAGCTTCATTAGAATATAGACCTGTTGGTTCGGTTAGTTGGGGTTATTCGGTTTTCAGTTGGTTCGGCTTACCGAATTAACCGTAATAAAGTTCGGTATTCAGTTAGTTCGGTTTTTGAAAATCCTACCGAAGTTTTGATATCGGGTAGATTGTGGTTTAATTCTGTTAAAATTTTGGATAAATTTGGTTCATCTCGGCTAAATTCAGTTAGTTCAGTTCGAAATTTGGTTAATCTGGTTTGGGTTTTGGTATGGTTTAGGTATAACTTTTCTTTTAGAAAAAGAAGAAAACCGAAGTAATCGATTGCTAAACCGAAGTAATCGATTGCCAAACCGAGAACCGAAGGTTTTTAACTCAACTAACCAAAATTTCGGTTCAGTTTGGTTGGGCAGGTTAGGTCCGGTTCAAATTCCCAGGCCTATTACAATATGTCTGACGTATTTGCTCCCTTTCTAGTATCCTTTGGAAGGATAAAGTTTTGATGTTAGTCTTAACAATGTTTTGTTATAGGGAGGCTCTCAGATACCGAACAAGAAAGACCTTCTGGTGCGTTAGTAGCTGTATCTCCACCCCGTAAAATGAAGACCATTTCCTCTCCAGTTGTTGCAAAGGCGCTTGAAGAGCTTAGAGCTTGTAAAATCGACCTGATGAATGCCTTAGCAGAAGGAAGAGGACCTTCGAACTTAAACGTTACTTTGATTACACAACAAGAAAATGATGTTGCTAATCCTGCTGCAACAAACAATCCTAGCTTGATGGAGAGAAGACCTACAGCACAGACTTATGAGGTAAACTTGTTCATGTTCACTGTTTCATCAGATGATCTATGATGTTGTCTTAGGTCTATGTAGCCAAGTCAGTCACACGTATTCACTAAGTTTATTCCCTGCTCATTCTTTCAATAATGTGCTTGTCATGCTATAAGATAATATGGGACTTGTTTTATTCAATCAAGCTGTTTTTTTTTTAAATCGCGTTTGTTTTTATGTTTAGTGGAAAGACTCAATTGATGATTCAGATGGAGAAACGAACGAAGATGGTGAAGTAAATAATAAAGCAAGAGGTAAAAGGATCGTCGTGTCTCCTTGGAACAGAAACCAAGTTGGTGGTAGAAGGACGAAACTTCCTTGGAGTACTGCAGAAACGCTGGCCGTTATGAGAGGCTATGAAAAGTAATTGAATACCTGAAAGTTCTCTTATATGTTAAATGAACATCTTTCATGCATTAACCGTTGATTTGATGTATTCTTTTGTGATTTTCAGGTATGGTGCAAACTGGAAGCGGATCAAAGATGAGTGTTCAATTCTAGTGCGCAGAACTAATGTACGCAGCTTCATTTACCTCTCTGCTATTTTATTCATTTCTCATACAGTTGATGGTATCACGGTTCTAAGGGTAAACACATTATCTCACAGGGTGATATTAAAGATAAATTTCGTGTTGAGATGAGGCGTCAAGAGCGCAATCCTTGAGTAGGTGAGTTACGCACATATATAGTCTAAGCTATTATCGTTACACTGGTGACGTATGGAAGAGAATATAGAATCTCAGTTTCTTGAAACTTAAGTGCCTAGGTTGGAGATAAATGACGTGAACTTTCACAAACAGTGAGCCATGTTCGTAGATGCCAATGTTAACTTTTGAATGGACACTCTACTTGTGGACCTGTGACAAAATGTATACTGCTGCTTAATACAAAATATGTTGTTCTGGATTGTCCTAAAATACTATCAACCCTATCACTTTACAATGTCGTCATGCTACAAAGGACAATTTGAATGTCCAGGAATGGGTTTTAGGGCTCCATTTGTTTGACCATTCTTGTGATTAGTTGATGGTACTATTAACAAACGAAGGTGCTCCCATCCCTGGCAATCTAACTTTTTGATTGGTTAGTTGAGTGTGAATTGGTGCTTTTATAGCTGATGATCGTCCTTGTTTACTTTCGGCATGACATGTCGCACATGCATGTATCATTCTCTTTACATATTCAATATTCATTCAAATCTTTGGGTCTTTGCTTATAGGAACTGAAGAAGACATCAGGCCTCTTTTGCGTAGATGATTAACAAAGATGTGTTGTGGCATCTATGGAATGTAAAAAACTGGGTAACATTTTGACACTTTTAAAACCCGTAAAGTTTTGTGCATATGGTGAATGGGAATATCTAATGAATCCTCTTTGTTTAAGTACACTAGGTTCCTTGGTCAATCTAGGAACAGTTCTCTCGGTTAATATTTGCTTGATTAAACCTAACAATCATTATTCTTACTTGAAACAAGTAGTGGCACCAATGCAAATATCTACTAAACGCTATTGTTTGTTGTTGATCAATTCCAAAAGAATGGCCATATTGTACCAACTGTATTGAGAACAGGTAGGAGATGGGCATTGGGAAACAGCAGCAAGAACACAGTGGTCCTTCCTCCAATCTTCTTTTTCATCACAACAATACCTCTATGTTTTGAAACTTTCTCTCTGCTTTTCCTCTTTAATCATATCCTTTTCTTGTGTCAGTGTATCTTTCTCTCTCTAGCGATTATCTCTTCTTCAGGTTCCATTTTCGTGTTTCCTGCTTCATTTATCATTAGGACAGGAACCCATCGCTACTTGGTACTTGATTGCTTTCTGACTTGTCTCCGTGTGCTTCTTGTCACTACACTCTTGGCTTTTTTTCCCATAACTATGCGCTAAACTCTATCCTAAACTCCTAATATAATCCAAAGTTTAATCTTACTAGTAGTTAGTTACTGCTTCTCCGTTGAAGAGTTCTTTATCATTACTTCATTTACGTAGGTAGAATTGTAAAAGTCTTTGATTTATATTTCATTTCTAAAAAAAATACTTTAAATTGCTTTTCTTAACTTTTTCAAAAGAGTTGAGCAAAAAAAAAATTGTTCTAATTTAAGCAAATTTTCTGTTTTGGCAGAGACTCTTGAGATTGTGGACTTGTTGCTGTTTTTTGTTAAAATGCTCAATTATGAATAAGTTTATGTTCATTATATGCTCACACTTCACATCACAACCATAGACAAGAAAACGAGTGATCCATCTACTTTTTTTACGTTAAACAGACAAACACACAAACCTGGTCTTGCAAAGATAATGTCCTCACAAGTTAAAACACTCATTTAATAAGAACAACTGTTTTTAAAAGATAATTAATCCTTCTGCTCATTTTTTTTTTTTTGTTCTTAACAAGTTATAGCTACTCTGACGCAACTTTAGAGTTTATGACTTCAAGCCATACTTGAACGAAAACCTCAAGGATCAGATCATGATACTCCTTAGGATTCAATGAAAGGTAACATGCTAGCAGTTCCCTTAGGTCTTGTGAAGCTCTTATGTTGTTCTCTTCTATCATCTCCGCCATTGATTCTCTGAAATCTCTCT
Organism: Diplotaxis tenuifolia; assembly: GCA_014822095.1. NCBI lineage: Eukaryota > Viridiplantae > Streptophyta > Magnoliopsida > Brassicales > Brassicaceae > Diplotaxis > Diplotaxis tenuifolia. Next base: position 1,708 of record JABAYD010043731.1, on the reverse strand, counting down.
TCGGATCAAGAGAGCTCTTGATCACTGCAAAACTTTCAAGAACTTGTTTGTTCTGCGATCTTGATTTGCTTCTACGCCCTGAGACTTGAACCCTAGGAGAACTCACTTTGATTTTTATCCGAGGAGAGTTTGCTGATGATCTTCTTCCGTTAGAAGCTGATGTTCTCTGACGTTTCTTTTGGATCCTAGACGCATCTTCTTTGCCTTTACTGTTAACCTTCACGGATAGATGCTTGGCTCGGTTACTTGTAGGACAAGCTTTCTCTTTTGAGTCAAACACTTTCATCTCTTTGACTATGCTCTTCTTGAAATCTCTGTTATTCATGTCGATGACGTTGGAAGAAGAATCTTGCTTTGGAAGAAAGTTGATCTTTTTTTTGTTAAAGCCTGTAGATACAGAAGAAGAGGAAGGATGAGATCGCTTGTAAATAGTCTTTCTTTTGCTCTCTATCACGTGAAGAGAGTTTCTTGGTGAATTATGAAGGGTCTTAGATTCTGTGTGTGATCTAGTGGAGAAGTAATTTCTTGAAGAGTGAGGAAGAGACTTATTATTAGACGACTCAGAGGAAGTTTTTGTTTTCTTGGTAGGGTTTAAGGAACAAGAAGGAAGAGGATGTTTTTTTCTGAGTTTGGTCAAGTTCTTGAGCTTGTGGAACCATTGACTTGGGATTATAGCTGAAAACCTGAACTTATAGTTCTTCATCGCTGTTATAAAAGTGTGTGATCTTCTTGTAGAAAAGAGAGAGAGAATCTGTGGAGATTTTAGAAGCTAAAGAGTATCTATGTGACAGATAAAAAAGAAAGTGAAATTGGAAGGTGACAATGTAAGAACAAAAGTAGGGTCCACCTCGTAGAATGTCGTAGAACAAAAGTATTGGATTTTTAATAAGTTTTTGAATGATATTAGATGAATTGTAAACTTACTTTGATTTTTATTTTGTTAAATGACTTTAAAATTTAATCTATTTTTAACTAAGACATTTCACCAAAATATTCAAAAATTATTAAATACAATTTCATACATTTTTATAACAGTAAATTCCAAAATAGTTTATTAAATAACAAATTCAATAAAACCGAATTCCTATTTGAATAACGATGTAATACAAATTATCCAAATTTCCATTGACTACACATCTCCAGTAGAGTATTCACTGAGTCTTAATCTTATTATCCGAATAAAAAAATGGACCAAACCTAATTAATATTCATAATTACAAAGATTTATATGTCCTCTATATTTGATTTTTTTTTAAAAAAGAAAATAATTGAACGAAACCGGGTGTACATTATTAAGCCCAACGGTTCAAAGCAGGCTCAGGCCCATGTCTCACCTATCAATGGAAAGCCCATTCTTCAAGCATCAGGACAAAACAAGACAACGGTCTTGTTTGATAAAGGAAAAGGGAAGATGCTTAGTCAAGAGAGTCGTACGGTACAGTCACAGCTGCAGCTCTGTAATAGGTTCGATGTGCTTATGGATGAGACTACTGAGCTGGCTGGTTAACCTAATAGAGAGGATCTAGACGCTTCTGTTATCTTGTATAAAGAAGAGATTAAACATGTTTGTAGCTCTCAAGTTATGAAAACATAATTTCAGAAAATACTCCTCTTGCAAAGTTTCTGTCTTTGCCTTTATGGTATTAGAGCTCAGGGATTAGAACCTGAGACTTCGCCATGGATGGAAACCAAGATCAACAACCTGTTA
>JABAYD010043726.1:0-17039 GCA_014822095.1 Diplotaxis tenuifolia | reverse complement strand
ATGAAAAATATGTAAAATTAATTGTTTCCTTAATTTGTGCTTAGAAGTATTAAGTGACACTTGTAATGAAGCCGAAAACAAAATCTGAAAAACACCTCTCAGACTTTTTCTCCCATTCCTATCTCTCTCTCACATTTCGTAAAAGAGACTTGGCCGAGCTTCGCGAACCGCCTTGTCCTAATCAAACTAATAAAATCTCTCTCGGATTAGTTGACGTTTTGCATCAATCCGATAATCTATTCAGTTTCTCGATCGTAGGTATTATTTCTTCGTCTTCAGTTTTTGGATTAGAATTTGATTTTTAATCGAGCGTTGATGGATGATTGTATAATCGTTTGAATTGGCAGTTACCTCCACCGATTCAGTTTGCTACTTGTATCTTACTCTCGTCGTCTTTGTTTGACTCCCAACTTTTTTCCTGGGCGGAGGAGCCAAACCCTGGAGAGTCGCAGCTCCGTCTTAGGGTTAAGCAGGTGTTTCTGCAGCGTTGTCTCTTTGGTGGTGTTGTATCTCCGCCGCTCGTTAATCAGGGAGATGGAGACAGACGAGTCGCCTCCTCTTCTTCCCATCTCAAATGATTTCCTCCTCGATGTATTCTTCTGATTCGAACAGTTTTCTTTTAAATAGTAGCTTTGTACTTTGATTGTTTTTCTTAGTCTCATTTTTTTTTTTTTGTTGCTAATCATGTAGAGGCTTGCCGTTGTTGGAGTTCCTAAAGAACACTGCTCCAAACAAGGCCTTGTGGAGTTCGTTAGAGCTAATCCGTCAAAGATTCCAGATATTATCTCTGCTCTCATACCTTCTGATAAGGAAGTTAAATCTGGATTGAAGGAAGCCAAGGAACGGTCAAGAAAGTCTGCAGTGAGTCCCACAATGAAAAAGAGCTTCAGAGAGACCATGAATTGGCTTCAGTGGTTAATGTTCCGCGACGACCCTGCTGTTTCCTTGAGTAATCTCGCTGAACTGAATCTTGATCAACGAGGTGTTTGCGGCTCGGTATGGGGACACAATGATATCGCGTATAAGTGTAGGACGTGCGAGAACGATCCAACTTGTGCGATCTGTGTGACTTGTTTCGAGAATGGGGATCACAAACTTCATGATTATTCCATCATTTACACGGGAGGTGGTTGCTGTGATTGTGGGGATGAGACAGCCTGGAAACGGGAGGGTTTCTGTTCAATGCATAAAGGTGCTGAGCAGATTCAGCCCCTCCCTGAAGACCTAGCAGTTTCGGTTGGGCCTGTGCTTGATGCGCTTTTTGGTTGTTGGAGTAACAAGCTCTCATCTGCGGAGAGTGTTGTTCAGAAAGATGCTAGATCCAACGATGATCTTTTAGTACTCCAGAAGATGTCCAACGAGTTGACGTATGTTGTGGTTGAGATGCTTCTGGAGTTTAGTAAGTCCACTGAGAGTTTGCTGAGTTTCGTTTCTAGAAGGATTATATCTTCGAGTGGTCTACTGGATTTTCTCGTGAAGGCTGAGAGGTTCTTGGATCAAGATGTGACGAAGAAGCTGCATGACTTGTTCCTTAAATTGATAGCGGATCCTGTCTTTAAGTCGGAATTTGCGAAGGCGTTTGCCAGTTACTATCCTGTTGTGATAAGTGAAGCGGTTAAGCAGGGTATTGATAGTAATACATTCAAGAAATATCCGTTGCTGCCTACATTTTCTGTGCAAATCCTCACGGTGCCAACTCTAACACCATTTCTGGTGAAGGAAATGGATTTTCTAGCCATGCTTTTGGGATGCCTCAGTGATATCTTTGTTTCTTGTTCTGGAAAGGATGGTGTGCTACAGGTAAACACATAGCTTCGTTTCTCATTTGTTTGGTATACTGGCACTTTCTGTTCACTATTGTGTTATGCTACTTTAATGGTGATGAGTTTTGTTTTGCGGTTGATTGTGTTGAAAGTGGGATGTATCTGATCGTTTTCTTTTGTAGGCTGCAAAGTGGGAACGGTTGTCTGAGATAAGCGACCGTGTCATTGCAGACTTGAAATTTGTTACGAGCCATGCTGTAGTTGCGAAGTATGCAACACATGAACATCGGGAGTTATCAAGATCATGGTTGATACTCTTGACCTGTGCTCAAGGAATGAATCCTGTAAAAAGAGAGACTGGAATCCATATTGAAGACGAAAATGAGTATATGCATTTATTCTTTGTTTTGGGTCATTCACTAGCTGTTATCCACTCTCTGTTGGTTACTGGTACATATTCTGCTGCAAGCGATGAAGAAATAGAAAATGAGAGAACCACCAAGGCAGGACTTGACAAGTGTGATGGAGATGGAGAAAGGTATGCAAAAGTTGGGAGATTGTCTCATGAAGATTCGGTTTGTACTGCAATGGTAAGCAGCAGCTCCTTTGATAGCTCGATAGACTCTGAAGTCAACAAAATTGACCCTTTCCGTGCGCGGCTTCCTTCTTCTGCCATATGGTTGATACGCGAGTGTTTGAAAGTTCTGGAGACATGCTTAGAAAAGGATGAAGGTATATCACATCTTTGCACGTTGTTTTCTCCTAGCGGCAGAAACATCCCTGGCAGCACGATGTCATGGCCAAAGAGAGTTTTTTCAAAGGTTGAAACTGGAAGAAGTGTATCCAGTGGTCTTGCCAGTTCTAGCAGAGATCCGAGTACTGGCTTATCACCTCTTTGCGGCGACATACAAACAAACCTGAGCTTGGATAATGTTGATGGATCGAATGGGGAGGTTCAGACAGATGCTATGGCTGACTCTAGTAGAGTCTCTTGCGACTCTTCCGATCCAAATGCATCCGGAGTACATCTACTTGGTCTGTGTGATTGGCCCGACATCCACTACGATGTGAGCTCACAGCCCATATCAGTTCATCTGCCGTTACACCGGTTACTATCTTTGCTCATACAAAAAGCATTAGAGAGGTGTTATGGAGAATCGGCACTGCACCATGGAGTTAATGTTAGTCATGAGATCCCACAGGCCGACTTCTTCAGCTATGTGATAGGAGATTTCCATCCTTATGGATTTTCTGCACTTGTTATGGAGCATGTGCTCCGGCTTAGGGTATTCTGTGCCCAGGTTATTGCGGGAATGTGGAAGAAGAATGGGGATTCCGCGTTAGTATCTTGTGAGTGGTATCGGTCAGTTCGTTGGTATGTGAAAGAATACTATTGTTATCATGAAGCGCTGTAGTTCATCATTCACTCGCATGTTTTTCATTTTAGTTGTTTTCGTTTACAGGTCAGAACAAGGACTTGAGCTTGATCTGTTTCTTCTGCAGTGTTGTGGTGCGTTGGCTCCCGCAGATTCTTATGTTAATAAGCTTCTCGAACGATTTGGGCTCTCCAGCTATCTTTCACTGAACCCCGATATGACAAATGAGTATGTAGCTATTGTCCTCCTACCACTAATAGCTCTCACTACTTGGTTTTAAAGTTCTGCTACATGAAACTGTCTAGTTATCTCGTACAGTATGATTCTCTTCATTTAATAGACACATATTGTCACTAGTTAACTGTATTACTCTGTCTCGTATTTATGTATTGCTAGATGGTCAGTCAAAAAGACTCTCCTGTATCTAAAGAGTTCACTGTTATTGGTCTTTCTTCCCTGATTTTGATATTATTCTAATCATAAAATTATTTTCAGGTATGAAGAAGTTTTGGTCCAGGAAATGCTTGCTCTTCTGATACAGATTCTGCAAGAAAGGCAATTTTGTGGTTTTTCGACTGCTGAAAATTTGAGAAGAGAGATCATCTTCAAGTTAGCCACCGGAGATTTCACTCATAGTCAATTGGTCAAATCTTTGCCCCGTGACCTATCCAAGTCAGATGAGCTCCAGGAGGTCTTAGACAACGTTTCAGTCTATTGTAATCCATCTGGCATGAACCAGGTATTGGTTCAAATTCATATACTGGCGCTGGCCTCAACCTTAAGTTGACATGCAATGTAAAACTCACTTGACGTTAGTTCTTTGCCAGGGAAAGTATTCACTACGGTCATCTTGCTGGAAGGAATTGGATCTCTACCACCCTCGTTGGCATTCGAGAGAATTGCAATCTGCAGAAGAAAGATTTTCACGCTATTGTGGAGTGTCTGCGGTGACCACTCAGCTTCCTAGGTGGAGAATGATCTATCCGCCTCTAAAGGGACTTTCTAGACTTGCCACGTGCAAAGCCACATTTCAAATCATTTGCTCTGCTTTATACTACGCTCTACATAGTGGTACATCTGTTAAATCACGCGCTCAAGATGGCATTCTCATAAGTGCATTGCACTTACTCTCCTTGTCATTGGATATTTGCACTCAGCAAAAGGGATCTAATATTCAGGCTTGTTTCGTAGAAGATTCGATTCCCATTCTCGAATTAGCCGGTCTAGAAATAATTGGTAGAAATCAAGGAACTGGAAAAGAAAGCTTGTTGTCTCTTCTTGTTTCATTAATGAGGACCCGTAAAGAAGATGGTCTTCATCAATTTCCAGAGGCAGGCAGTTGTAATATTTCGTCCTGGATTGGAAACTTGCTGAAGAAGTTCAGTGAAATTGATTCTGTTTGTATGAACCTATTGCAAAGTCTTGCCCCGGAGGTGGTCGGTCACTCTGGCTTTGATAAAGCCACATCGGGCTCTGCTGCGGATGACAAACGCAAGGCTAAAGCTAGAGAGAGGCAGGCTGCTATCATGGTAAGATTTTCAAGTTTCAAATCTTTGTCTTCGGATGTTTATTAACAGGAAGCCTGCTGGTAGTAATATATTTTTATTTTTTGGTTTAAGACAGTCTAGATCGTTTAAATGTTCATTATTCAACTTGTTAATACAGTAATAATTGATAAGATCCAGTATAAACTAGTTATGGTTATTCTAACTTTGAATGCAGGCAAAAATGAAAGCTGAGCAATCAAAATTCTTGTCTACCTTGAGTTCCAGCATGGATGATGATGATCCAAGATCTGAAACTGAAAAAGGTGATTCCGTGATGGATCAGGATTCCGAAATTCCTATTCGTGAAGTTTGCTCCTTCTGCCATGACCCAGATTCCAAAGACCCGGTTTCTTTCTTAATTTTTCTCCAGGTTAGTAGCATAGATGATGCTATTATTTGTGATTTTTAATGTTAGATAAACGTATACTCCGAGGAAATTTTGTTTTGTATCTTTATTAATAATTTCTTTTCCTACCTGCAGAAATCTAAACTTTTGAGTTTTGTGGATAGAGGCCCTCCATCTTGGGATCAATGTTCGCAATCTGAAAAGAAGATACTTATGGATGGAGCTCCCGATCTCCAGAGAATAAATGTTTCCTCAGATAGTTTAAGAATGATTCCTCATGTGCTGCAATGGTCAGATGATGCAACCTCCGAGTCTGCTACAGATTCTGTGCTTGAGGTTTTAACAGCTAGGCTCATAAAGAATGTTCAGAAGGAGAAGAGGTCTAGCGATGGGAGGGGAAAAGATGAATCTAACTTGGAATCAATGGAGATAGCTATGTATCAAACTGTTCGCAGAAAAGTTGAAAACATGATAAATCAAAGCCTCACACATGTAAATCATCGGCAGCCTGGTTCTGAAAGTAGTTCGGAGAGAAGTTCCCTTGGTGGTCTATCTAATTTGCATAGGTTTCCAGACATGCGATCAAAACAAACCTCCAGACATCTGGATGTCAGTTCAGATGGGTTTCACCCTACCGACTGTGATGGCGTTTATCTTTCATCATGTGGACATGCCGTGCATCAAGACTGTCTTGAACGATATTTAACCTCGTTAAAGGAAAGGTGAGCTATGGCGAACCCTTTTTCATTCATGTTGATATCTCTGTCCCACCTGTTGCTGGCTTGATTTACAGTTCTGATGCTAACATTGCATTTAAAAGATGTTTTTTTTTGGTTTGGATGGTGTAGGTCTGACAGAAGAAATGTTTTTGAAGGTGCACATATTGTGGATCTAGTACAGGTATTTATATGATCAGTTTAGAGATATTTTCTGGGGATTTAATGTGCTCCTTCTGAAGCTTTCATCATCTTTTCTTTTTCAGGGAGAATTTCTCTGTCCTGCATGCCGCCGACTAGCTAATTCTGTCTTACCTGCATGTCCTGGAGATATATGTTCTGTCTCAAAGCTACAAGAAAGTTCACATGCTAAGTTAGGTAGATCAGATGAAGAGGTGCCTTCTCTTTGGCTCTCTGAAGCGTTGTGTCTACTACAGTCTGCTGCTGACGTGATCGAAGATGGTGATAGTGTTAAAACAGTTTCCCTGCAGGGAGATGAGCCAAGAAGAAAAGATCTTCAATCTGTCTCCAACAAGCTCTGGAATTTCTATTTTGCTAGGCGACAGGAAAAACCTCCGGGAAGTTCTTGGCTACCACAATCGATCATCATGTGGGACACCCTGAAGTACTCACTAATTTCAATGGAAATTGTTACTCGTTGTGCGAAGAAGTCAATGCTTCCTGTCTATTGTATTGACTCCTTGTATGAAGAGTTGAAGACCTCTAAGGGAATTGTTTTGTCACTCTTATTACGAGTGGTACAGAGCACCCGAACAAAGAATGCTTTACATGTTCGTCAAAGATTTATGGGTATGAAGCATCTTGCGGATTCTATATGCTCTGGAGTTTCAAGTAGTTCTTCAAGCAGCATATTTGGAAGTGAAGGTACTTTGTTTCCAGTTCTGATAGAGATTCAATTATATGGCAGTGTCTGTCTACATGGCCTCTGTGTGCGTACTTTAAACTGACATTAGTTGGGATTAGTATTAGACTATTAGTCTCTCTACAGTTACCCAATTAGTTATCAAAGAATTACTTGCTAACTGTAGATGATGTTTCTTGCTAAATGTGAGAATTCCAGGCACAGGAGGTTCGTGGAAGAATACAAACCTGCTCTGTAGTCGAGCATCTGATCCAGTTCTGGCCCATGACCCATTTTCATCACTGATGTGGGCTGTCTTTTGTCTCCCATCTCCTTTCATCACATGCGAGCAATCTCTATTATCACTTGTGCATATTTTCTACAGTGTCTCTGTTATTCAGGTATGCCACACTGTTCTCTCTGTGTAGACTATTTTTTCCTTTTTAAGACTCACTTTTCCTGATCATGTTTTCTTTGGTGCAGACTGTAGTTACCTATTGTGCAGGTCGCCTGTCTAACACTAGTGAGTTAGATTTCAAGGAAAGTCTGCTTAGCGACATCTCCATAGCTTTAAGAGAATCAGGTGGTTGGGAGTATTTCAGGTCCAACAATATGGATTTATCATGTGATATAAAAGAGACAATCCGTAAATATAGTCTTCCTTTCTTAAGGAGATGTGCGTTGTTGTGGAAGCTACTGAGAACTACGCCTGGGAAGTTTCATGAAGAGGTGCATACGTTTGATGGGCCATCTGACTCCAACAGCGACTATATGGATTTCATGTATAGTCCTCAATCTGAGCTGAATCATGTGGATGAATTGGAGAAAATGTTCAAGATTCCGCCCATTGATACCGTTATCAGTGATGCACTTCTCTGGTCTTCATCGCAAACATGGCTTCGACATTTCCAGATGGAATACAGAGTTAAAGGGCCCCTTTGCATAACCCCTGTAGTTCCTTTCCAGCTTATGAAATTACCCAATGTATACCAGGACCTATTGCAAAGGTTTGCAGCAGCGTCTCTCTCTCTCTCTGTTTTTTTTCCAAATCTATTTCCCTTCCAAAGAGAATCTAATCAAGAAGCATATTTTGTTTCTTATTATTATTAGGTATATCAAAAAACCTTGCAGCAACTGCACGAAAGTTATAGAAGAGCTTGCATTGTGTCTTCTCTGTGGAAGATTGTGTTCTCCTATATGGAGACCTTGTTGCAGGTATTTTCTTCACTTTCACTGGTTACTGTTTTTTAGAAACCAGTTAAATACGTTCCAACATACTTTTACAGAGAAAGTGGTTGTCAGACTCATGCATTAACCTGTGGTGCTGGTACTGGAGTATATCTTCTGATACGGGTATAGTTTCTCTTGTGACAATATATTGCACGTGTATGTATGGTGTTTGTTGACTATTACCATTCTTCATTTTTCCAATAGCGGACCACAATTTTGCTACAAAGATTTGCAAGACAATCACCTTGGCCATCTCCTTATTTGGATACATTTGGAGAAGAGGTAGGCCTGGCAAAAAAAAAATGAAGATTTTTTCGAATAAGTTTGATCGGTATGATCTTTGTTGGATTCAGATGTTTGCACGATTGATTTATTTTTTTGCTCCAGGATATCGATATGGTCAGAGGAAAGCCACTATATCTGAATGAAGAACGTTATGCTGCACTAACGTACATGGTAAGAGTAACAGATAGTGAATTAATAAGAGGAACAAGTTTTGCATGGATGGTAATATCAGTGGCTCTGCTTTGTTGTCAGGTTGGTTCTCATGGACTCGATCACAGCTCGAAAGTTCTCAACCAAACCACAATCGGAGCCTTCTTAACTTAAAAAAAGAAGGTATTCGTTCTTTCTATCCTTTCTTTTCTCAGGGGTTGTTGTTCTTTGTGTAGATTGTGCTTTTAAATCATCTTTTAAGATCCTAAAGATTTGAGAGATTTCCTTAAATTCTGTCACGTTGTTTGGTTGATTTCTTTATTTGTGGAGATGACATTATCACGTTTGTAAATAAAAAGTATCTCCTTTCTTTGCGGTTCAGTAGCGCTTCTTTTGCTCAAAATGGTCTGAGAAGTCTCCAATTTTTCCTTGGATTCATGTAAAACCAAATCCAAAAAAGTGTGTGGGTGAAGATGACTACTCTCCTTAAAAAGCCCTTTCTGAGGAGATAATTCATAGCTTGGCGTAAGATTGGGTTCACCCCAGACAGATACAATTGTTCAAAAGAGCAACTGAATGATTTCTCTAGAAGTCAGCTTCTGTCTCAACAACTCCTCCTAATTAGTTGTTATTTCTAGCAAACCACAATCAGTTTGGTTTGAGCAGCTGTGTATTATATGTTGCGAGATTTTCATACTGAGTCATAGCTAGTTCTTGATTGTCTACTGAGCTAGAAAGAGTTCTTCATTAGTGAGCCATGGTTTGATCTTAATTGTATAGATAATAAGCAATCTTTAAAAAGTTGTGACAGACACTTCAATTACAAACCCAAATAACACACGCATGCAGAGATATCTTATGATCAAACCATAAGAACACACAAAAGAAAATGAAAAACAACAGGACTCGCATCACTGGCCAAACAACCAGTAAAATCAGCCATTATTACATATAACCAGACATAAAATAACATTAGGTTTAACTGCAAACGCTTGGGGTTTATGGCGTGGTTCATTTACAGGTGCAAGGATTGTCACACTTGCAGTCAGATCCGCACTTGCAACCATCATTCTCGGCGACGAAAGTCTCGCCGGATGCCTCGTACTGGGAGTTCATCGACGGAGCAAGGCCGAGGATAAGAGTCTCGGTAGTGGTGGTCTCGCCGGAGAAGCCCAAGTCTGGGTACATTTTGCAACTGCACAAAGCGTAAAATAAAAACAACAAGATCGTTTGTCAACACATGATCTAAGAATCTCTAAATTCAAAATATTTTTACAAGAAATGAAAACACCAAGAGGGACTCTCACAACACAAACCGATGCTTGAAGCAGAATTTTATCGGAATAGTATTTACAAAAAGACGAGAGAGTGGGGGAGATTTTACCCTTTGCAGCCATCGCACTTGCAGTCGGATCCGCAGCTACAGTTTCCTCCACAGCAAGACATCTTCTCTAAGAAATTTATAAGATGTTTAATTTGGTTTTGAGAGATTCTGAGATAGTGAGGAGGAAGGAGCTCATGATCCCGTATTTATATGGAAAATGAGAGACTATGGTCCATCCACCTGTCAAGACTTTAGTCAACTCTTATCACCTTAATAATCGCTCCAGTATTCATTTCTGTTTAATTCTTTCCTTCTTTTTCCAACAACAGAATTATTGATTCTTTTTTAGGATCAAAGATGTTAGGGGTTGGTAACATGACTAGTCATTTCAACTGAAAAATGAAGTCAAACTCCATAACTAAGACCATCCTCATCGGTTCATATGCTTACATGGTATCAAAATTCAAAACCAACAACTATTAGTATTTTAATACATAATAATTATTCAAAACCAACAACTATTAGTATTTTAATACATAATAATTATTTACTGAAACTTTTTTTATCCAGAACCAATTACATATTAATACATGTGAAATAGTAAAAAAAAAGTATCTTACGGTCAGGTCAGTGTGCAGAGATATTTGTTGGTCTTCTCACTCCTAATTTTCTATTTTTCTTCTTTATAAAATGTGTAGATTTTTTTTTTGAAAAGGGCATAAATTGTTTAAATATTAGTTAGAAACTCCTAATGAAAATGCTCTAAAGTTTGTGTAATTTCATTTTTACTAGAATATTAAAATAAGATCTGCGCTATGAGCAGGATGAGATAAATATAAAATGATATATTCAAGTTACTATATTATATTTTGCATGGTTAAGATAATATAAGGGGAAATATATAGAACCGAAAAGTATATGTTATAAAAATTGAAATTTAAAATTGCATAGAAGGTCTTATTATTTTGTGGACTTTAGATCAACGACGTTAATACATGGACTTGGTGGATCATATTTAGTGGACCTTACATATATAGAATTACATCAATTTGTTGGACCTTATTTCATAGCTAACTAAAATCGCTTGGGAAAAAAATTGTTCTTATCAAAAGAGATTTGCGTATGAATTATTTGTGATGAAAATTGAACCTTCGATCTATTTTTTTCAGCTAACTTTTCATGTTCAATTATCTTTTTTTTTGTTTTTCCTAATATTCTGATCATATAACGGGATAGTTAGAAGGTTACAATTAGGACTCTAGAAGATATATAGGTCAGAGATTTGAGAATGGAAAAAAAATTACTTTTTTTTCTCTATGAAGTAAAGAAATATAGTAACATCTAATTTTAACGGTTATTGATATATCTAAATACATTTCTCAGTTAATTGTGTTAATTTTTGTATTGGTAGTAGTTTAGATCATTTTGTGGTTAATGGACTAAAGCATAGAAACAAATATTATAACTTTATTGTTTAAAACAAAAGAGAATATAAGGAGCAACATAAAATAAGAAAGCAACAAAATATGATTAAAGGAAAGCAAGAAAACATAATTAAACCACGCTATAAAATGGAATATTAGAACCCGGTCATCTATGACTCTTTTCCTCAGTAGTCATAATAAGGAATCCTATATGAAAATAGAATAAATAATTGAGCATAAATATAAAGTCAAGTTAGTTATGTATTCAATAGTCAAATGTATTAGTTCATTCTAAAAGACCGGATCTCTGGAACATTATCAGACTCAAATAAATTTGCGAAATCCATCAATGGGTTTGATGTGTTTGAACAATCTGATCATGATCCAAATAATGTCAGCATAACCAAATGTTTTACAATCACGTAGTACGCTTTTCAAGATTTAGGACTCTAGATTACCTTACCTGACCAATTTGCCAAAACTGTAAATCACATAGGACAAAAGGGGCATTGGTTGAGTTCCAGAAATTTTGTAAAAAGTGAGCAACTTCTCCATATGCTACACACTTAATGTGTTAATACATGTCAGTGAAAGTAAATTAACAAAAAGAAATCAAGGTTTCAGTGATCTCGTGCTAGTGTGCTCGTTCCGCCCGCTGGCCTATTGGGATAGCAGCTTGCGGACTTTGCCTGATTTTAGCTCGTATGAAATAAATGGGTAAATGAAATAGAAATATTTATAAAAATGAGAAAATTGATTCAATATTGACTAAAATGAACTGAATTTTGTGGTTCTATATCTCATCTCCTTCCATATTTTTCACTAATATTTCATACAGATCTGGTTGATGAGATAATTAGTGGTTCATGTTAAAACGGAATAACTCGTAACGAATCTGAAATAACAGTGACCACGATACTTTTAGGTAGAAGATGATAGGAATGAAGGAGTCCAGACAATGTTTTTATACAGTCACAAATTTTTTCTTTTAGTAAATGCTATTGGTGTCTATAATATATGACTAAAGAAAGAGATTGACAATCAAAATTGAAGGTTTTCAAAATTTATTAAAATTATGGAAGTTAATAAATTGGAAAGACCACAATTTTAGGACATTATTTGAATCGCATATCAAGGATGCCGTTTTTAATATAGGATTCTAAAGGTGTTATTAATCACGTCAAATAATAATAACTGCATATCAAGGTAACCGGTAATAAAGAATATAAAGAATTTCCATATACAATAATGATATTGCAATAAAAAAAGAACCAAATTTGGGTGGAGATCCTGTTGACTACTAAAATTTCATAATTTTATATCAAGGCTACCGGTAAGGAAAAAGACAATAAAAGATTTCCATATACAATATTGCATTTAAAAAACAAATTTGGCGGAGATCATGGTGACTTATAAATTTTAAAATAATTCTATCATAAATTGCATATATAATATGTAAGATCAAAAAGATGAAATCAGAGACTCTGAATTAGTGGGATAATTTCATTTTTTTATCTGTATATATAGATTCAGAGACTATGTCATAATCATCTGAATATACTGCATTTTTTAACTCGTTAAGAACGTTGCAATGAAGAAAATACAACGATCTATTATAATTTTTATAAGTTACTGGCCCTATAAGTGAGACTAAATATTCCTCAATGAAAATACGAACACGTAATCTTTCTGTGACAATATATTAACAAAATGATTACGTTCTTTTAACACGTAATCTTTATGTGAATATATTAACAAAATGACTACGTTCTTTAAAAAAAAACTTACTACGTGAAAATATATTGCTTCCTATCGATGTAATATATGTTTGTGTGTTATCAAGAAACATCGTGTTAATCAAGTTACAAAAAATAAAAAAAATAAACATAGTGTTTTATTTTGCAGGTTTTAAAAACAATAAGATTATGAAAGAGAGTTTCGAATCTTATGTGTGCCAGCACACAACAATTACAATAAAATAATGTTATATACATATAAATAAGGCTCATGTTATTATTTTTGTTTGGTGAGTCCAGTGGCAAAAATTGTAAATAGCTTAAGTGGGTGTGGGTGTTTTCAAAAACTGTCTGAGAATCCCTGGCTGTGTGACACATCACCATAATGGCACCATTGTAAATATAGTACCATTTGAAGGTTATTTATTTATTTTGCTTCCCTTTTAATAATAAAGAAAAATTTACTTTTTCTTTTCTCCCTGAAGTAAAGAAATATAGTAACATCTAATTTTAACGGTTATTGATATATCTAAATACATTTCTCATTTAATTGTGTTAACTTTTGTATTGGTAGTAGTTTAGATCGTTTTGTGGTTAATGAACTAAAGCATAGAAACAAATATTATAACTTTACTGTTTATAACAAAAGAGAATATAAGAAGCAACATAAAATAAGAAAGCAACAAAATATGATTAAAGGAAAGCAAGAAAACATAATTAAACCACGCCATAAAATGGAATATTAGAACCCGCTCATCTTTGACTCTTTTCCTCAGTAGTCATAGTAAAGAATCCTATATGAAAATAGAATAAATAATTGAGCATAAATATAAAGTCAAGTTAGTTATGTATTCAATAGTCAAATGTATTAGCTCATTCTAAAAGACCGGATCTCTGGAACATTATCAGACTCAAATAAATTTGCGAAATCCATCAATGGGTTTGATGTGTTTGAACCATCTGATCATGATCCAAAATATAATGTCAGCATAACCAAATGTTTTACAATTACGCTTTTCAAGATTTAGGACTCTAGATTACATTACCCGATCAATTTGCCAAAACAGTAAATCACATAGGACAAAAGGGGCATTGGTTGAGTTCCAGAAATTCTGTAAAAAGTGAGCAACTTCTCCATATGCTACACACTTAATGTGTTAATACATGTCAGTGAAAGTAAATTAACAAAAATAAATCGAGGTTTCCGTGATCTCGTGCTAGTGTGCTCGTTCCGCCCGCTGGCCTATTAGGATAGCAGCTTGCGGACTTTGCCTGATTTTAGCGCATATGAAATAACTGGGTAAATGAAATAGAAATATTTATAAAAATGAGAAAATTGATTCAATATTGACTAAAATGAACTGGATTCTGTGGTTCTCTATCTCATCTCCTTCAATATTTTTCACTAATATTCTATACAAATCTGGTTGATGAGATAATTAGTGGTTCATGTTAAAACGGCATAAGTCGTAACGAATCTGAAATAACAGTAACCACGATACTTTTAGGTAGAAGATGATAGGAATGAAGGAGTACAGACAATGTATTTATATAGTCACAAAATTTTCCTTTTAGTAAATGCTATTGGTGTCTATAATATATGACTAAAGAAAGAGATTGGCAATCAGAATTGAAGCTTTTCAAAATTCATTAAAATTATGTAAGTTAATAAATTGGAAAAGCACAATTTTAGGACATTATTCGAATCGCATATCAAGGATGCCTTTTTTAATATAGGATTCTAAAGGTGTTATTATCACGTCAAATAATAATAACTGCATATCAAGGTAAATGGTAAAAAAGAGTATAAAGAATTTCCATATAAAATAATGATACTGCTATAAAAAAAGAACCAAATTTGGGTGGAGATCGTGTTGACTAATAAAATTTCATAATTTTCTATCATAAATTTTCTATCAAGGATATCGGTAAGGAAAAAGGCAATAAAGGATTTCCATATTCGAGGAGATCATGGTGACTTATAAATTTTAAAACATTTCTATCATAAATTGCATATATAATATGTAAGATCAAAAAGATGAAATCAGAGACTCTAAATTGGTGGGATAATTTCATTTTTTTATCTGTATATAAAGATTAAGAGACTATGTCATAAATTTGAATAGACTGCATTTTTTAACTCGTTAAAAACGTTGCAATGAAGAAAATACAACGACCTATTATAACTTTTATAAGTTATTGGCCCTATAAGTGAGACTAAATATTCCTCAATGAAAATACGAACACGTAATCTTTCTGTGACAATATATTAACAAAATGACTACGTTCTTTTAGCACGTAATCTTTATGTGAATATATTAACAAAAGGACTACGTTCTTTAAAAAAAACTTACTACGTGAAAATAAATTGCTTCCTATCGATGTAATATATGTTTGTGTGTTATCAAGAAACATCGTGTTAATCAAGTTACAAAAAATAAAAAAAAACAAACATAGTGTTTTATTTTGCAGGTTTTAAAACCAATAAGATTATGAAAGAGAGTTTCGAATCTTATGTGTGCCAGCACACAACAGTTACAATAAAATAATGTTATATACATATAAATAAGGCTCATGTTATTATTTTTGTTTGGTGAGTCCAGTGGCAAAAATTGTAAATAGCTTAGGTGGGTGTGAGTATTTTCAAAAACTGTGTGAGAATCCCTGGCTGTGTGACACGTCGCCGTAATGGCACCATTGTAAATATAGTACCATTTGAAGGTTATTTATTTATTTTGCTTCCCTTTTAATAATAAATAAAATTTACTTTTTCTTTTCTCCCTGAAGTAAAGAAATATAGTAACATCTAATTTTAACGGTTATTGATATATCTAAATACATTTCTCAGTTAATTGTGTTAACTTTTGTATTGGTAGTAGTTTAGATCGTTTTGTGGTTAATGAACTAAAGCATAGAAACAAATATTATAACTTTGCTGTTTATAACAAAAGAGAATATAAGGAGCAACATAAAATAGGAAAGCAACAAAATATGATTAAAGGAAAGCAAGAAAACATAATTAAACCACGCCATAAAATGGAATATTAGAACCCGGTCATCTATGACTCTTTTCCTCAGTAGTCATAGTAAGGAATCCTATATGAAAATAGAATAAATAATTGAGCATAAATATAAAGTCAAATTAGTTATGTATTCAATAGTCAAATGTATTAGCTCATTCTAAAAGACCGGATCTCTGGAACATTATCAGACTTAAATAACTTTGCGAAATCCATCAATGGGTTTGATGTGTTTGAACCATCTGATCATGATCCAAAAAATAATGTCAGCATAACCAAATGTTTTACAATTACGCTTTTCAAGATTTAGGACTCTAGATTACCTTACCCGATCAATTTGCCAAAACTGTAAATCACATAGGACAAAAGGGGCATTGGCTGAGTTCCAGAAATTCTGTAAAAAGTGAGCAACTTCTCCATATGCTACACACTTAATGTGTTAATACATGTCAGTGAAAGTAAATTAACAAAAAGAAATCGAGGTTTCCGTGATCTCGTGCTAGTGTGCTCGTTCCGCCCGCTGGCATATTAGGATAGCAGCTTGCGGACTTTGCCTGATTTTAGCTCATATGAAATAACTGGGTAAATGAACTAGAAATATTTATAAAAATGAGAAAATTGATTCAATATTGACTAAAATGAACTGGATTATGTGGTTCTCTATCTCATCTCCTTCAATATTTTTCACTAATATTCCATACAAATCTGGTTGATGAGATAATTAGTGGTTCATGTTAAAACGGCATAAGTCGTAACGAATCTGAAGTAACAGTAACCACGATACTTTTAGGTAGAAGATGATAGGAAAGAAGGAGTCCAGACAATGTATTTATATAGTCACAAAATTTTCCTTTTAGTAAATGCTATTGGTGTCTATAATATATGACTAAAGAAAGAGATTGGCAATCAGAATTGAAGGTTTTCAAAATTCATTAAAATTATGGAAGTTAATAAATTGGAAAGTCCACAATTTTAGGACATTATTCGAATCGCATATCAAGGATGCCGTTTTTAATATAGGATTCTAAAAGTGTTATTATCACGTCAAATAATAATAACTACATATCAAGGTAAATGGTAAAAAAGAGTATAAAGAATTTCCATATAAAATAATGATACTGCAATAAAAAAAAGAACCAAATTTGGGTGGAAATCGTGTTGACTAATAAAATTTCATAATTTTCTATCAAGGATACCGGTAAGGAAAAAGGCAATAAAGGATTTCCATATACAATATTGCATTTAGAAAAACAAATTTGG